>PVKY010009266.1:0-13429 GCA_004027775.1 Bradypus variegatus
CTTTAGACATAGGGAGGTGCGATTCTTTGGGGACCAATATTATAACATTATACCATAGTCATAATGCTTCATAGTTTATAAAGGCACTCATACCTTTTTTCCATTGGTCACAACAACCCTGAAAGCTAGTGTTGTTATTATTATATTATTATTTCTAGTTATATACTTGAGGAACCTCAAGTTCAGAAAAGTCAATGACTTGCTCAATTTAAACAGCTAGATGATGGCAGAGCTAGGATTTACAGTTAGATGTCATCAAAGGAAAAATAATGAAGAGTAAGACATGCACACATGTCCCAATATTCCAAAACATACATTTTGAATCTTAAGTCAGAATATCCCATTTTTAAAATTTATATAAATCTCCCATTTATAAAATGGGAGAATAAATAATGCTAATTTATAACCACATGAAATTAATAATTTTGATTAACAAAGTAAATATTGTGAAGTGATATACAAACTAATTTTATTTTAATGTCACATCATATATCTATAGGAACTATTGTTAAGTCCAAGTGACTTTTTATTTTAAATTAAGATTCACATTGGAATGAGCGTAAAAAGAAACAAACTATTGATATTTCAGATGTCTGAATTTAAAAATAAATTTTACCAATTTCAAAATTTATCAAACTTTCTGCAATACACCACTTATGTTTTTTCCCTCAAAATTGAGAAGACAGTTCATAATCAACTGTAATCTCACTTGAATTTCCTCTACTCTATCTGTAAATCCTATTTTAAAGCAGAGCTAACAAAAATGGCTGAGAGCTGCAATACAGAAACAGTTCAACGATAACAAAAACTGAAGTGTTGGAACTTCAGCAGCTGCAGGTCCTTGCTCTACTAAATGCACACAATCCTGTCTCACCTCCTATTACAGAAGGAATATTAAAAAAAAGATATGCATGTGCCTATGTAAAAATTATAATTCACATTGTCTATATTTACATGAACATGAATATATTCATCTGCACATATACAAAAACGTATGTTCTTTTACACATAGAATAAGAATAATTTGAGTGTTTCTCTGATCACATCACATAAAAACATGGCTATGGTATATATTATATCATTTGGTGATGCAGTTCTTAAATGTGAGAGGGTATGTGTGATAAAAAGATGATATAGCATTTGGTTCCCTAGTATAACAGCTTGCATTTATTTTTTAATTAAAAATGATCAGTAATAATTATTGGTTTTCTTACACTATAAAAATACTTCAAATTCACTTTGGAAAATTTGAAAACTACAGAAAATTAAAAAGAAAATGGAAGACTGTCTATATTGCCTTGACATAAAATATATTTGAGAGGTTTGATTTTTTTGTACGTTTAGGATTTACATAACTTGATGAAACGTTTATTTGTGAAAATTTTCCTGTTATAATAAACTCTTTAAAAGTATTATTTAAATAAATGTTTTCATACTATACCATCATATAGTTGTACCAGATTTTACTTCTCCATTCTGTATTGGGGCATTAAGGACTATTTTAATTCATTGCTATTATAAATAATACTACAGTGAACATCTTTTCTCATAGAACCATTTTTCTAATTCAAATGATTTCTTTAGGACTGACATCCAGAAGTGTCTGACAGATTATAAATTTTTAAAGGTTCTTGATAAGTATTGCCAAATAATTTTTCAAAACTTTGCATCTATTTACACTGTCAACGTGAGCTTATGAACGGGCCTGTTTTGTAAAATACTCACCACCATTATTATTGTAATGGTTTTAATAGGCATTTAATAAATAATCCAGTATTTAGATTACTGGTTGCCAAATAGAGTTTAATAAATATATGTTATTATTTTACATTAAATAGACTACATTAAATTATGTGAATATTATTTAATTATAGATATTTAACAACTAGTGAGGCTACATATTTTTCTGCATTTGAAGGCTGTTTTACCTTTGATTTTTGCAAACTCCTTAATTTATTCAGGATTGAACATGTAGCCAAAAATAAGCTGCTCTTTTGATTTCAGACTGGTCTTGAATGCTGTCAACAAGGGTATGGGTAAATGATTTTCCCATTACAAGGATTCATTTTCTAGTCATATTTAGTTGTTAATTATCAGATTTAGGTTGTTTTCTTATCTACTAATTTAGAAACTAGCTGGGAAAGTGAGATAAAAATCAAACTAAAAGAAATTATTTGGTTCAAGGTCAGGTTTTGTGAAATTGAGAGGTCATTTTGGAAGGACATAATAGCATATAAGAGTGGGGTTTTTTAGAAATGAATTCCTTTCATGACCCACCTTCAGGCTGAGTAACTTGGTTTTTACATTAAATATAACTTCAAAAAAAATGATAAGTAGAGTAACTATACAATGAACAGGAAACAACCAGTATTTTAAATATAGTACTATTAGATCATTTGCAGAATGAAACTAATGATGATTTTTTTTTTTTTTGGGTAAGCAAGGAGAAACTCCATAAAGTTATCTACAGTGTTTGATTCTTCATCTTTATTTCCTTAGAATTCTGAGGATTCACACATAAGAAATATAGCTTTAAAAGATGTAAACATTATTTTAAAGTATGTCTTCTGTCCTGATATTTTTATTTCTCATCTACCCTAGTAAATTGCTAACTTTTCTCTTTTATTCCCCTGGTACCAGAGAAAACTCTAAGCAGCCAGCTTTAAGTTCCTTCCCTATACTCTGCCACAATGTTCTCTTTGGGTCAAAAGCACCTCCCAAGAACAAGCAACCTTAAGTCCAAATGAAAGATTGAAAACAGGAACATTATTCAAAACTCACAGTAATGAAGATCCCAAAGCATGATCATTTAAAAAAGTCAACAGCCAAAATGTCTCTGAAGTGCTAGCAAGAGATATCCTGGTTTTACCATCTATTTTCTCTTCCTATCATATGTCCCTTTTCCTGTTTCCTGATGATGTTTACTCCTGGGGGAGAGGAGAGAAGGAGAAGGTGAATATACATGTTTGCACAATGGCCTATAATGTTGCCATCTTACCAATGATTACTTTTGGTGTAGTGTCTCAATATTATATACACTTTGCATATTATTGCTTCTTGCCTCTCTCTTCTTATCACTTCACAGGTTCTTTTCCATGTACAATGGAAGATACTATGAAGTTAACAATATATTTTCTGAGCTTAATATTTTGAGCCTAGAGTTTGAAAGGGTATTCATCTTATCAAATTTTTAAATTTGTGGTTTGTGGATATGAATACATCGATGATATATTCTCCCAAAGCTTGAGCATGCCATGAGAAAATAGCCAGAATGTAAATTTTCTTCCTCACCTCCATCTGAAAGTGCTACTGATTCCCAGGCCAGCCTGGGCCTTGGAGCAGTTATCATTTTGCCAGAGAGAGAATTATGATTTAAGAAGTGGAAATGCAGTTTTCCCAGAAGATCCATGGAAAATCCTTTTGTCTGGTGGTTTCGACCTCCTTGAATTACATGCCACCAAAAAATTTTGCAAAATTTGTATGAACAGAAGCACTGCCAGTCTGGACAGAAATGGATAGAGGGATGAAATGAAGTAAGAATGACTTAAAGAACAGAAATATGGAAGTAGAGGTCTGGACTGAAAAGCTCTCCTCTGGCCGAGAGAGAGCAAGCCTACCCACATTTGTGGAAAGGCCAATAAGCTCCTGCGCTTGGAGGGGGTGAACTTGCTGCCTTGTTAGGGAGAGTTTGAGTGCCAACTCAATGCACAAAGAGAGTGGGGCCTACACCCCAATATTCAGGCAGAGTGAGGTCATCACTCCAGAGAAGGTGTGAACTAGACGCCTTCTTTTGGGAGAGCATGACCACTATGCAATTGCTTGGAAAGGGTGGAGCTGCTTTATTTTAGCATGCTCAAAGAACAGTGCATTAAGCCAGGAATAATGCTGAGAACTTAAGATCTAACAGAGTTCGCCTTTCTGGGTTTTGAACTTGCTTGGGACCCATGACCCCTGTTTTCCTTCCAATCTCTCACTTCTGTAATGGGAATTTTGAATCTGTCCCTGCCCCATCATTGTGTTTTGGAAGTAGGTAATTTGTTTTCTAGGTCCAGAGATGGAGAGGAATTTTGCCTCAGGAAGGGCCACACCATAAATGATTTTGATGAAACTTTAAATTTAGAGTTGCTATTGAAATGACTTAGGCTTTTGGGATATTGGGTTTGGATGGATGTGTTTTGCATGTGGGAAGAACATGTCTTTTTGGCAGCCGGAAGGCAGTAGATTGAATTATGTGTCCTAATTATACAGGTTCTTAATCTTAGTCCACATTCCCGTGGGTGTGAACTCATTATAAATAGGATCTCTTGAAGATGTTATTTTAGTTAAGGGGTGGCCCAACTGAATGAGGGCTGGCCTTTATCTGGATTACTAGAGTACTACATAAGCAGAAGAAATTCAGACCAGGGGAGCTAGAGTTGGAAGTCAACAGAACATGGAAGAGAGAAAAGAGGGCATTGCCATATGATGTGGAAAGGCAAGAAACTCAAGGATTGCCAGCCAACCAGCACAAGAATGCTACCAACCCAAGAATTCGTAATCTTGCCATTGTGCCTCAATTCGGATTTCCGGTCTCTGAAACCATGAGCCAATATATTCCCATTGTTTAAACCAACCCATTATGTGGTATTTGTCATAGAAGCCAAGCAAACTAAGACATTATGTTACCCTATTGCATTTGCCTCTAAATGTGGCCGCCAGAATAAAGTTAGGCTGGCTCAGCTTGATTTGTTTGTTTCAACTGGGAACATTCTCTTCTTTTGGATGTGTTCTGGTTTGCTAGAGCTGCCATTATGCAAAAGACCAGAAATGGATTGGCTTTTATAAAGGGGATTTATTCAGTTACAAAGTTATAGTCCTGAGGCCATAGAAATGTCCAAACTAAGGCATCAACAAGAGTATACCTTCACTGTAGAATGGCCCGTGGTGCCTGGAACACCTCTGTCAGCTGGGAAGGCAGGTGGCTGGCATCTGCTGGTTCTCTGCTCTCTGGTTGTGTTTCAAAATGGCTCTCTCCAAAATGTCTCTGGGCTTCTGTCTTAGCGCCTCTCTCTCAGCTGCTGTGAGTCCTTTCTTCTTTCTCCCAGGGTGTTTTCTCTTGAAGCATCTAAGGGTCCTCTCTTAGTTTCTCCATGGCAAACTCTGGGCTTCAGTGCTTAGCTTAGCATCTCCAAATGTCTTTCTTTCTACATCTCCCAAGCATCTCCATGCGTTAGTGTCAGTATCTGTGTTGGCTCCTGAGCTCTCTTAAGTACTCCAATGAACCAATCAAGACCCAACCTGAATGGGCAGTATCCACACTACCATGGAAATAACCTAATCAAAGGTCTCACTCACAATAGGAAACAATCAAAAAGTTCCACCCTAATCAAAAGACATAAGTTTGTCCCCACAAGATTACCTCAAAGAACATGGCTTTTCTGGGGAACACAATATATCCAAACCGGCACAGGATGACTCTTCATAGTTTTAACTGCAGATGTCACACCTTGATACTTTATGAGAGAAACAAAGTTAGGAAAAGTTTTTGTAGGAACTCTACCAGTAATGTGACCTGACAATTATTCATCCATAAAAGCAGTGTACGTAGTCACAAATTGTTGTAACTGTGCAACTTTAGAGTTTTGACACAAGTGGAATGCCCAGTATCAAACTATTATAATGATTCATTATTGCAAAAACTTGATAACTAATTTGCTGAGTAAATCATTCGTTTTTGTTTGATTTAGGTATTCTTCCTCAATTGTTAGTTTTTTTATTTCTTCATTAACACTTGGGACATTAAGTCCAATTTGTGAGGAAGGGTATGTTTTAAAATTGGGGCCACAGATCCAGAGCTGGGTAAAACAACCCTTCCAAGAAATGTAATAGGAAGAATAGAGTATGGGGGAAGAGGTGGTGAGGGGCTAAAGAATGGGTCTGAAAGAGTGGTCACTAGTTATATCTTTGCTGCTAACTAGTGTGACTCTATACAAGTTACCTTTCTGTTTTTTTCTATCCTAAAATTTGTACAAAGAAAGGAAAGTTCAGTGTTCTCAAAGTTTCACATTAAAATAACATTCTAATATTTTACAATCTGGACTTTAACTACAGTAGCTTGGGTCCACAATTCTCCTGAATTCCTACTGTAGCGTAGTAAGTCTAGAGAACAGCCTTACCTGTTCAAATCACTTTAAAAAGTTTTAATCTTACTGTTTTAGGGAAGTTCTAAATGAAAAGAGTCGTTCTGTCCTTTGGGGAGATATCAGAGTTCTCTTCTGTTAATCTCCAGTTATCTGAACGCTTTCCTAGGATCTTTTAAAGCTTTCAAAGAAAAAAAAAGGAAAGATAGGAAAAGTAAACTACAAATCCCATGAGTCAAAGTTGGAAACAGACACTCCCCCCCCGCCCTCCCATTCCCCTTGAATCTAGTCCACTAAAACTTGAGTTGAGGTATCCTGAAATATGCTTGAAAGAAACACCGGCTCGGTCTTCCTGGATTTTAGCTGTGCTCTTGCTGGGCTCCTTTAAATCGGTGCTGAGTATGAGGCAGGATACAGGTCGACGCAGCGCGGCTTGGGCGGGGCGCAGGCATCACCTGTTCCGAGAAGGGCATGCGCACTACGAGGGCGCGGGCGGAGGGGCGGGGCTCGGTGGGAGGGGCGGACGGCGCCCGGCTGGCACTTCTCAAATCTGCTTCTCCCCAGCTCCCAGCTCTGAGGCGGTGTCGGGGCGGTGTCTTCGGCAAAGGGTGCCTGGCGCTGTCCAACATGGAGGGGGCACCGGCTGCAGGCGTCACCCGCGAGAGGGTCTAATCCGCGCCTAGTGTTCTGGATAGCAGTACCCGGTCCCAAGCCCGGGGAGGCGGCTGCTTACACGCCCCGCGGCGGACCTGGGCGCCGGTTGCTTCTCGGGCCGCGGGCTTCCTGACTGGCACACAGCTCGGGGAGGGAGCGCCGCGGCCCCGAGCCTCTCTGAGCCATGGGCAACGAGGCGAGCTTGGAAGGGGAAGGGCTCCCCGAAGGGCTGGCGGCGGCGGCCGGAGGAGGGGCTGACGGGGCGGGGAGCCCCTTGCACACCGCGATCCCGGCCGGCATGGAGGCGGATCTGAGCCAGCTGAGCGAGGAGGAGAGGAGACAGATCGCCGCTGTCATGTCAAGGGCGCAGGGGCTGCCCAAGAGAAGCGTTCCCCCGGCCACTGCGGAGCCGCCTTCCTTGCACAGGCACGCACAGCATGATGTATATGTCCGGGCATATATGTATAGAGTCCCGTGCACATATGTGTCAGTATGTGCCATCACGGCTCTACATATATGTCGCCACCGTTGATTTTATTCTCCCTAATGAGGTGGCGATAAAGAGATCCGTAAGCCTTCTGATGGGAGGAATAAAAAAATGCATTGTAGAGTTTCTGGTGGGATAGTCAAGGGTTGCGTTCTTGAAACTGTGATTTAGGTTTGTGATTTTTGGCCTTTGGAAACCTTTTCCCTTTAGTATGGCGTGAGAGACGCCCTCCAGTGTTTTACTAATCTGGAAGTCTTCCATTAATACTACACGGACGTGTTAGGAAATGGACAGAGCTGGATGTTTGCCTATTTTTGTTTAAACCTTCTCTCGGGCATTTCGGGATCTTTTTCTCTTTGAATGATGGTTAATTATTTCTCTCACAATGACTTTAATTCCCCTGGAGGTGATTGGGCTTCCTTCCCCAACCCCAGAAGAGAACAGAAGCTGTTTAGGTAGAAGTATAGAATGAATGTACCTTTTATATTCATTGAGGGACCCTAAAATATGTTGTGGCATTAAACAGATGGTTTGGCCACAGCAGAGCAGGTGTTGTACATGTAGTTCTGAATTAGCATATGCTATTTTTTTAAACTAGTGCTCTTTTATATGCAAAAGTGGCTGTCAGTTTAAAGATAAACATATCAATTTGTATTATCTTAAAATTAATTTTCAATACATACTTGTGAAGACAAAACAACTTGCATATGCAACTGTAAGTTAATCTCCAATATTAACATATTCATCTTCCTCTCTGGCTTCGATTTTCTTCATTCGAATAATTAGTTGTTTTCTGATTAGAGTACTAAGGGGTATAATCATTGTGCTTGCCCTACCTTTATTATTGTAGACAAACTCTTAACTTTGCATCCTCCCCAAAGAAAGTAGTTCCCTGTCCGTGGTACTGAAATAATTCCTGCTTTATGAGAATTTAAAGGAAACTTACAATTTTCTTTTGAGATATTGGAAATACAAGAGACAAGGATATGTAGAAGTAGATTCTTCTCTTGTATTAAGCAGTTAATTTAATCACTATCATATAAATATAACATTTTCAAGTAATTGTAATATTAAATTCATTATTTTTAGGAGAAGTGTTTTAAAGTATTTTATGGATAGTGACTTGCATATAATCTTAAATGCTTAAAATTTATCGGGGAAAAAACTCCTATTTATTTTTAAAGGAAACTACATCACTACAAAAACTAGCCCCTTTACAGTGAGTATGTTTTTCCTGTGTTTTTAAACTATTAATGTATGTGGATATTTCTTTGTTATAAAGCCTTCCTTATCTATTATACTAATAGTAAAGTTTATGCTATGCCATTTTCCTCTATTTGATGAAAACTTACTTAGAAAAAATTCTGAAACTTGATTCCCTAACTCTCCATAGGATATTACAAAAGTGCAATATTTTTTGTTAACCTTTTAGAAATGTATGCCAGCCCTGCTACAGTTTTCCCTAAGAGGCACAAGCAACAGGTGTAGAATACTGGTTACAAACAACAAGTGTGAGCCTTGATTTCTAAATTCCTAACTTTTCCCCTCTTCAGAGAGTGGCTGAAAAATATTACTTCTGTCTATAAATCTATGATGTTTTATGCAGAATTTGTATTAGAGAGTATACTTTTAAAGCTCTCCATTGATAAGTGAGTGATGATAGAATTCTTATTATTAGTCTGTTACCAAAATAGTTATCTTTGATAGTGTCATTCAAATACTCAAAAATAAACAAGTTTCTGATTTTTACAACCTCTTTAGATTTTACAAAAAGGCTTGTATAAAATATGCATAGCTTTTGGAAAGTTATAATCCCCATATGTGACAACCAAGGAAGCACTTGTTTTATCATTTAGATTTTTAGAATCATGCTAAATTTAAGTATGTATAAGGAAACAAATTCACATTTTTTGAAGTTTTAAGAAGTTAAGTGATGTTATGTGAATAGACATGGTAGGGTTTGGTTTTTTTTTCAGTAAATAAGGGTTGTGAGCCCAGAGACATAGGTCTATTGGTTTATTGCTGATTGATTTTTAATTAACTAGTGGAAAATTACAAATGCTTCTCAAACAATCTGTGTTTCAGTTTCCTTCCCTCTACTTAAGGGAAGTAGTACCTGTCTTACCTGTTGTGTAGAGTCACTGTGAGGATCAGTTGAAAATGGACAGGGGTTATTTTGTAATATCAATATCAGCAATGGATGGCACTATCAGTGATGACTACAGACAGTTTGTATGTTTAATTATTCATTTTTATGATTTATCTTGATGTATCTTTATGCTTTTTACCTATAGAGAAGTTAGTGTGATGCAGTGGAAATCCCCTTTTGGCCAGGAGTTGAGCATCAGATTTCTGCATCTAACTGCTTTTATGACCTTGAATTCGCCTCTTAGCTTTTCTAAGTCCCAATATCTTTTTCTGTATAAAAATGAATAGGTATTACTAAGATTGTTTATATTAAAAATATTATAAAATTTTATGTGACTCAGCCATATAAAGTTAAGTCTCATTGCTTGTTGTGTTACATTAAAAAAGAATTTTGATATCCCAATTGCTTTCACATTCTGACAGTTGCATACATATTTACCTCATTTGTACTGAAATATTTTTTCTGCTAACATATGAGAGGAAAATTCCAATCTAGGATGAAAGCAGTGAATGAAAAAGGAGGTAGCATTAAGCATGGGCAGTTACAAGTTAGGAGTAGAAGAGAGGTTACAGAGAAAATGCTCCTCCTTGATTTTTGAATCATTGTAGGCAATTTATGAGTTACATATAGTACACAGCCTGTCTTTTGTGGAATTTAATGAGGTTCTGATGCTTTTACAGGGACTCTTGAGAAGATGGATAACCTATTCAATTTTACTGCATTTTACTAGAGAAGAAAGCCATCAAATATTATCCTTGTTAAACTTCTTGAATGAGAATATCTACGATCATTACTTAGGAATTCTTGAGAAACAAATTCATTTCTGTTATGGAAGAAGAGTGTCATGTAATTATTTTTCTAATAGCTAATTCTCAAAATGACGTCTCTATTCAAAGTACAAATAGATGCTTAAAGTATCTTGAGATATATCCTTGAACCCAAATGGCAGTGACCTGGTTGTAATACTAATTTTGAAAGTACCTTTGTTTCCTCAGATGAAGAACACACATAATAATCTCTTTACTCAGTGCTTGCTACATTGTTGGTTATTGTTTTGATACAATTGCAATTTATCTAATATTAGTATTATATAACAGTGCAGTAATTATTAATGAATTTGAATGATTTCTTTTAATTCATAGACAAATATAGTAGATGGATTTTTAAAAATAATGGAAACTTGATCAATTTTAAATGACTATAGTTAAATAATTAAAATAGTTGTTTCTTGTCGTACATATATTTTGACCCAAACTCATGTTTAGTATGTTAGCTTTTTAAATAAGCCATTCTTTACTGATAAATGCAGAACTGATAAATACATGCCATGTAATAATTATGGAGGAAATCAGGTTATAAGTATTTTGTTTGTATGTATGCATTCTTTAATTTTGTTAAAGATATATTTCTCTTTAATGAAAAGAAATAAAGATCAAGAAACAGAGTGATTTTGTAGAACTGCAATATTAAATGATCACAGTAAAGTTCTAGAGACTCTAATTTGCTTTGTAAACATTTAGGTGTTAACGGACAAGATTATGAACTTTCCATTTCATATCATTTGGTACTTAATATGAATGAAGTCCTTGAAAACTTTTCTAATGACATAGAAATTTGAGCATAAATGAAGAGGTAGGATGCAAAACATGGCAGAAAGAAGCTAAGAAGTATTACTTCTAAATAGCATAGACTCAGAAAGAAAAAATAATCTACAATTGGCTATGTATGTACAATATGATTTTCTAATATCAGGCAAATAAATAGAATTCTTAGTCCTTGCAATTTCCTTCAAGAAAAAATCCAAAAACAATTTAAATTTTACCGTTTCTGAAGTTTTTACTTAAAGAGAACTAAAATTATTACCCTAAATAATTTTCAATTATGTGAAATCATTTTCATTGTTTCTTTATGCGCCTTCCTTTGTGTTTCCTTCTATATACAGTCAGAAGAGAGCCTTAGTAAATGACCCAAAATAGACTATTTTAAAAGAGATTCACTGTTCAGATGTTTGCATTATTCTAGAAATGTTCTACATTCAATTAATATAATGTATGCCTCTCTATGAAGGCATAAGCTTAGGAACTATTACATAGATGTGACAATCCTATAACTATTTGGGCATTTTATTGAATTAGCTCCTTTGTATAGAGACAAAGACATCTATCCTTAAACAGAAGATAAGAAATCTGCTAGTTTCACTAAATTATCCTTTCTTAAAAATACTATTAAACTCATTTTAATCCCTGGTCTTGTGAAATTATTATTTCACTTAGTTAAAAATATCTGCAAAATAACAAAAAAATAAACTTCATGAATATCAAATATTTGTGATATTCATGAATATCAAATATTGTGAAAGAAAGCTCCTTGCACAATAAATTATAATTGCATATACTTCTGACAGATTTGAATTTCATTGTATTATGGAATCTGCCCTAACAGAAAATACCTATACAAGTATAAAAACTACTGTACCATTGATACTTAATTTTATTTTATTTATCAAATAAGAACAACAACACAAAAAGTATTGGCTTAATGCTGAACAAAAAATGTAAAGATGACTTAGCTAACTGTGGTCTTCTGGTGAATTCTTGTTTGCAATAAGAATTGTTCTGATAAAAAGGAAAGGGACTGAAATGCTGTGTCTTATGTAGTATACTGTAAACAGAGAATGTCTTAACTCATCTTTGCATCACTAAAACTAAGTCTGGCAACTAGTAGATGAGCATTAAATTTTGATGATTGAACAGATAAATGAATGAATAACAATGAGTGAATGAATAGATGAGTATATTAGATTTTTGTTTTATGCTAGATTAATGTTTCTTAAATTCCTTTCACTTCAGATTCATCTACAGACCTTCAGAGATATAAAGGAATACATTCTGTATTCATTTCAGAATCTGAACACGATTCTATTCTAGAATCTGCTCTAGGAAGAAAAACAGTTGTCGAGGTGTTTACTGAGTATGGGAGACTCAAAAGAGAGCTAAAGGAAATAATCCATTTAGCCAGAATTTCTTATCAAATGTTTTGGTAATCAGAATAGTCTTTCAGTACAGCACTTCACATATCACATATCTATAGTTATAAATACAGTGAGTGGATAAGGTAATAAATTAGCTATTTTCTTAGAGTCCCTGAAAAGGTATCATAACCTCATTAAATTCCCCTAATGCCAGGTTGCGTGCTACATGTAACTAATCTATATTCTTGTAATTAAGCAAATAAATAAATAAATAAAGTTTGCAGCAACCCCCCATATTTAAAATAAATATTTTTTATTTCTCAATGCTGCTAGTGTTAGGGGAACTAATTTCTTTGACTACAATCTTGAAATTAAAAAGGTTACACCCTGTGAACATGTGGGTGCTGGGACATGATAATGCATTGATTTATTGAGTTTATATATTTAATTGGGTTTTAATGGTGACCAGATTCTATTAAGCATAAATGTAAATTATTCTTTTTATTAAGTATTTTCTGACTAGATATCTTGATTTTTCATCACTCTTGGAAGCAAGTATTTTTTTTTCACCTTCTTGTTTGAAATCTCCACCCATGTAAAGAAAGTAACAAAGGTAATTAAAGTTTCTGGTCATTTATAGGTTGTTACCAAAAATTGATTCTAAATATGCTTATATATTCATATTTTTGAGGATATAAGAAAGCAACAGCTTTTTAAATATTACTTTGATTTGAGATAATTTGATTATTTTTACTTCTTTTCCTTTCATTCTTCTAGGCAACAAGAATTTGATAGTAGTCAACCTCCAAAGCAACCAGGGAAACCACCGGACCCTGGGCGTCCAGCGCAACCTGGTCTCAGTAAAAGTAGAACTGCAGACACTTTGAGGTCAGAGCAGAAATTGCCTGGAAGGAGTCCTTCCACTATTAGCTTGAAAGAATCAAAATCCAGAACTGATTTTAAGGAAGAGCACAAGTCCAGTATGATGCCTGGCTTCCTCTCAGAGGTTAACCCTTTAAGTGCTGTTTCTTCTGTAGTAAATAAATTCA
>PVKY010009267.1:0-13429 GCA_004027775.1 Bradypus variegatus
ATAATAGTAACCACGACTAACCAAACTCACCGTGAGCCAGATGCCCAGACAGCAGCTGGGGGATGTTAGGAACAGACACGAATTTGTTTGATTCTGCAGCCTGTACTGGCCTGTACGTTATGATTTTAATCTCCTACCTAGAATGAAATAGCCTCTAAGGGCCTATCTCCTTAGAATATTCAGGAAAAATTGGTATAGGAGAAAGATTTCAAGTACACTCCAACCTTAATATCAGAGCATCATCAAGAGCCTGAAATACTGAGTTGAGGAGTCATCACTTCTCAGTGCAAGGAACTGCACATGCGTTGGATAAGCCAGGGGTGGGCGGTGCTACTCAGCCTCTCCTTGGACCTTGGGTCAGCAGAGTCTTTGGGTCTGCTGAATGCTCTCTGTCTGCAGCGATGCCCCTATCCACCTGGGTGATAGCTCCGGTTGAAGTTCAAGGCCAAATATGGAATTGGTGTCCTTAGCTCCTCCCTAAATTCCGGTAAGAGGCGGCTGATTGGCCAGCTTTGGTCGCACGCTGCGCTCTGACTATAAGGAAGGCTGGGAAAGAAATTTCAAGGGGTTTCTGCTTCTTTAGTGCAGGGTGAGCTCTTCTTCTCTCCAAGATCTGTGAGGTGGGAAATTCTTCCAATGTAGGAAGACACATCAAATGCTAAGAATTCCCACATTTATGGTATTCCCCAGACCTCTTCATTTAATTAATCAACACATATTACTGAGTCCAAGGTCCCTGTAAGGCATAATGAAAGGAAGGTAATTGTCACATTTAACCCAAACCTCAGATCTCCAAAGGGCTCGAGGGCTTTCCATTCCTGTCCAGTCCTTTATGCACCAAGCCTCAACTGGCTTCCTTATTTACAGGACTGGAGGTAACTAGGGGGTGGGGAAAGATTAAAGTGCAAAGGTGATATTTCTAAAACATAGATAAATCTGTGTCACTTCCACAGCTCAGAAATCATTGCTGAATCTCCATTACTCAGGGAATGAACCATTCATTCATCCATTCACTCGGAGTGTATTTGTGCCACATACGGGCTAGACACTTGGGGTCTAAAGATAAAAGCTGTGGCTCTAGCCCCCAGGGAGCTCAGGAGGAGGTGGATGCAAAAGGACAAGGAAAAAATTGCATCCCAGGGGATGGGAGCACACTAGCAGGGCGTGCTCAGGTCCTCTTGCTGAGACCCCCTCCCTGTCCTTCCCCCACTCCCATACCTGTATCCTGCTAAGTCCTGTGTTTCCTTCAAACCTGATCGGACTCACTGGGAGATCTTAGCTTTTGCCCTGTGTGTCCTGAACGCTGGCATTTCCTGGAAAGGGGACAGGGGGACACGGCATTTCTGCCTTTGACAGTTTTGTCTCTTCTGCCACATCCTGTGGAGCACACTCATCAGTATTTAGCAGGACGCCCGTTCTGATTTCTCTTATAACACACGTGTGTGCATGCTAACGCACGCATGCACGTTCAGCCACACCTTTCAGAAAGATGAAAATACATTTGGACTCTTAGCACCTGACGATGGTGGGGCAGCTTTGCCATGGACCTGCACCTGGTGGACACTCGGTGACCATCTGTGGGTTTGTTTGGGGCTTGTCTTCCATCCCAGCCAGATCTGTACAAAGTAGGACTCCCCAAGTTGTGGTGGTGGGTGGAGAGGGCTCCCTGAGCCGGCTGGGGTCTTAGGAGAGCTTTGCTATCTGGGCGCTGCTCCGCCTCCAGCCACTTCAAGTGTGGAATCTGGACCCAGAAGATAAAATGGTTTTCTGCCTGATGGAACTTGCTGCCTCTCAGATTGGCCAGGGAGGTTTGGTTTCTGGCCAAGTCCAAGGTGGGCTTCCCTGCTTTGATGTGGTTTTGCAGGGAAAACATCCGCAAATGAGCAACAACCTACAGTCTCTTTTCTCTCTTAGTCCACCCTGAGGTTTTTAAAAGCGGTGCTAATTAGCCTCTTGGAGTTGGTTGGTGCTGGGATGCCACAGCCCTTCCAGAAGAGAGCCTTCAGATCTGAACATCCGACTAAATTTAGATTAATGCTGGATTTCCAAACCAAAGCTATGAGGCGTTGGTGGAAAAGGGAAAGACAGAGGATTTGGAGCCAGATGACCTGGGTCCTGAATCACCCACACTCTGTCTCTACCCCAGGCAGTTAGGGAGGTCATTGCATTGGTCTTCTGAGCCTCTTCATTCCCCGCTAGGAGCTCCAACCAACCATGGCCATAACATCATCAGCTGTCACGGGCTCTCCAGGGACCAGGCTCGGTGCTGAGCCCACAGCATGGAGGATCTTCCCTTTCAACCTCTGAGGGTGCGCACAGTCATCCCCTCATTTCCCAGATGCAGAGCATTAAGGCTCAGACTGGTTATGTGAATTCACCAAGGTCACACAGCAAAGATGTAGTGGAGTCAGGAATTGAACCCAGCGTTTATCAGAAAAGGTTTCCTCAAAAAGGGGTGGGGGGGCAATGGTCCACACCAACCCTGCAGTTGGTGTGAGGGCTGCAAGGATGAGACCTGGAAACGTACTTTGTCAGTGTCCTGCCATTGGGCCTATGCTCAACCCTTCCCACCCAGGAGCCCCCTGTGCTCAGCCAGGGGTCACCAGGCCCGGAGAGCCACGGCCCCTTAGGCCTGATGAGTGCATCTTGGAATCACTCGGAGGGTTTGTTAGCACAGGTCCCGATGTAGGAGGCTGGGGTGGGCCCAGGTGATGCTGCGGGGAGGACCCCACTTTGAGACAGACCCCCACCACCACCACTTCACACTGTGTCCCCCTCCAGCTCCACCTGGGCTGAGAGAGGGGGATTTAAACAGGTGGCAGCCTCAGGGAGTGAGATGAGAAAGGACTTTGAAGGCAGACAAACTGGGTTTTTCCTTGCTGTTGGTCTTTGAGCCTCCCTGTGACCTTCCTTGAGTCATGTGACTTCCCTAAGGCCTGGCATGTTCTCCAGCAAATGCCATGCTCATGCCCCACTTCTAGAGTTGCTGTGGTTATACTATAAATGCCCTTGGTGCATAGTAGGAGCTCAAATAATGACAGTGACCTGTGTCCAGCATATAATGGGAGCTCTTTGATGTTCTGCTCTCTCTCTAAGCCTCTTGACTTCCGGGCCAGGCCAGCTATGCAGGGGCTGGGGGCTGGCTGTGCTCCTTTAAAATGAATCCTAAAGGCAGCATCAAGCCTGATTAAGAGGCCTGCACTGAGCTGCTGCCCCCAACTCAGAGCTCCAAGGACAACAGGAGGGGGTGGGGGGCAGTGGGGCCCAGGTGAAGGGGGAAGGAGGAGGGAAGCCCTGCCTGCAATTAACCCCTTAGTGACCCGGGGGGGGGGTGCCCCCAATCGGTGACAGCTGTAGGCTCCAGGCTTTGTCACATGGGGGGAAGCAGCTGGCTCTTGGGTCTGTACCTGCCGCGGTGGGGCCGGGGCTGGGCCACCGGGCGCACAGGTGCTGGGGGCTGCTGGGTTTTGATCTCACGCAGGGCCTGGCAGCTAGCAGGTGGAGCAGCGGGATCTACTCAGAGGACTGGGTGCATGCCTGGCCCCATCTGCTCCTCACCTCCTTCCCTCTCTCTGAGGACAGCTGGGAGGGTGCCTAGTGGCGGCTGGCTCCCTCCCACCCAGGCAGGGAGGGGGATATGCAGGCAGGTGTGTGGCCAGTGCATGCTCTTCAATGCAGGTCAGCATTTCAGTTGAAAAGGAGTCACCACGCAGGCCAGTGTGGGACCCTCCCCTCCTGTATCCATCGGACTCCAATCGTAGAAGCAGAACCATTGAGGTTCCTTGAAAGGATTTCACCTAATGCAATTGTGGGAACTGGTTTCGCTGCATCAGTCAGGCTGCTCTGTTCTCTAATGTTGGAGTTTGATGTCTGTAGGCCAGGCAGTGGGGAAGGGAAGAAAGCTGTAGAGTGGGGAAGGCCAAGAGCAGGGCTGGATGCCACGTGGACGTCCTGCAGGAGAAGCCAATGCCCCTGCCCATGTAGCTGGACCTGCCCCTGGAGAAGACCTGGCTGCTGCCCCACGCTTACGAGGTCAACTACAGATTAGAGATAATGCCTGTGGGTTGCAACAATGCTTGGGCCCCTGCACCTGTCATCCAAGTGTAAACACATTATGGCTCCTGCTTCACTTCCACTCTCCAAAGCTCATGCAAAATCCTTCTTGTGGTCCACCGTAGCCAGAACAGTGTAGGAGTGGGAATTCTGGGGAACCTAGTTCATCCTAGCCAAGTGGATGCATTGCAAACCCTCCACATGTGCCCCTTGGCCATCTGGCTCCAATACATAGCTTCCAGACCATGCTTAGCAAATAAAGGTGATAGCCATTTGTGCTGTCCCCTGAGGTGCTGGTTTCCCAGGGATGCCCAAACAAAGTGCCACTCACTGAGGCTTGAAACAACTGGAGAGTTATTCTCTCTCAGTTCTGGAGCCCAGATGTGGGAAATTACGGAGTCGGCAGGGACGTGCTCTCCCGGGGGGCTCCAGGAGAGGCCACTCCTTGCTGTTGCTCAGCTTCTGGAGGGGCCAGCGATCCTGGGTGCTCCTTGGCTTGTAGCAGCACCACACCCGTCTCTGCCCTCACCTGCACATGGCCTTCTTTCCTCTCTGGGTCTGAATTTCTCCCTTCTTATAAGGACACCCATCAAATTACGTTAGGACCCACCTGGCTGTGGCGTGACTCAACTTGGCCAAGGGCTCCCTGTGATGGTTTGAAGCTGCGTGTACCCAGGGAGGATCAGGCTCTCACACTCCGTCGGTTCCCTGGGTGTGCACCGATCTTGAGCAGGACCTTCCAGTGAGTGGGACCTTACCTTGAGGTGTAGCCCGCCTCGTTCAGGGTGGGTCTTAATCCTCTCACTGGGATTCCTTATAAGAGGATAAAAGACAGAGAGAAGGCACAGAAAAAAGCCAGAGAAGTTCAGAGAGAAAGGCAGAGAAGCCGAGAGAGGACACACAGAAATCAAAGAGAAACCATAGAAAAGAGAGGAAGCCATTGAAGCCGGTTTTCAGGGAGAAAGCATTGTCTGTTGGTGCCTTGATCTGGGCATTTTCACAGCCTTAGAACTGTGCACCTGTAAATTAATAAAGCCCCATTGTAAAGCCAGCCCATTTCTGGTATATTGTGTTTTGTCAGCATTAGCAAACTAAACACTTATTTTCAAATATGGCCATGTTCACAGTCCTGGGGGCTTATGACTTCAACATGTCTTTTGGGGGGAGGCAGAATTCAACCCATAACACCTAATGTGACACAACCATCTTACAACAGCCAATCACACATTAAGTCTTTCCCCAAAGGAGAATACAGAGTTCCTTTTCCATCTTTGGATGATGTTCATTCTTCTTCTAGGCAATTCACACTCCCTCTCTGATACTCTGTCACTTGCATTCTGAGACAAAGCTGATTGCTATGAACACATCTTAAGTTAGATGGTAGGGGAATGGGAGAGGATGGAAAAGTGAGTTAATGTATCCACCAACATTCATATCAAAAGAAGAAATAGTCATAACTATCGTAGTCTTCATTTCTGCAAGTGGTCATGTGGTGGTAGCTGGTATTTATAATTACCTTCACCCTCTCCCCGTTCCAGTTCCGTTTACTATCATTGAGCACCCTGCCTGGTGGGGTGACCCAAACCTTTCTCCCTGGAGGGCCTGGGCCATCAGCAGCCCTGCCTGAATCGGGGTGTTTTCCACTGAATGTTATCACAGAATATGGGGGTCCTGAAGGCATCGTGGGAAGCCCCTGCATTCCAAGCATACTCCTCTTTGCCTCCATTGTGTAGTCGCAACCTAATTTCCCTCAAGAATCAGCATCAATCACCCCAATTGATTTCCAATCAGTCCAGTGACCCCTTTGCCTGTTGGTTCCCTGAGGTGAGGAACCGGCCTGGCCAGCTGTCAGCCTCAGCTTCCAGTTCGGTGGAACCACTGCCGTGTCCCTTGCAGAGGATCCTCCCTCAGGGATTTGGACTCTAGACCAGCAGGACCAAAGTTGTGGAGGTGGGAAGCAAACCTCTCCCTGTGGACCACTCCCCCCCACCTAGGGACAGCATGAGAGAAGCCACTCCTGTTTCCTCTCCTCGATGCCCTGCGAGTCCTGGCTGTGGGAGAAGCAGCAGCCCATGTCGGTCACCATTTGGAGCACATGGCATGTCCTGGAGGACTTTGCCATAGCTACCCAGGTTGAGAACACCCTGCATGTCATCTCAGGGTTATCTTGAAGGGGCATCCCTCTCTCTCTCCCTCTCTCTCTCACCAGGCATCTTATTTAGTCCAGTATGAGCCCCCAGGAGGAGAGCGGCCACTCAGAGCCACCCTGTGATGGAGAAAAGGAAGGAGACTTGGCTCTGTTTTTCCTTTTGCTTCCTTCTTTGTTTTATAAACAAAAGAGTAATCAACTAACAGGTTTTGTCCTGTGCCCTGGTTTTGCTTGGCCACTTGCTGGAGAACCCTGCCTGCAGGGCCTTTCTGGCCAGTGGTGAACTGCATGACAGCAATATTCACAACAGCGATATTCACCAAGGACCATCTGGGTCCAGGCCCCCAGGCAGCCTTGGTCACGTGACTTTGCCCAGATACCTCCTCTTCCTCATTCCTGCATGTCTCAACCTGGTCATATCTACAACTGGCTTTCTCTCCAGCCTGGGGTGCAGTGGTGAAAAATGTGGAATTTGGAGTCAGAGTCCCACTACTTTCTGAAGGGGAGCTTTTGGGCAATCCTTCAGCTTTCAGCCTCAGTTTTCATCTATAAAAATGGTGGTGATGGTCCTTTCTGCATTAATTTAGAGATCTCTAGAGGATAGGGGAAGTCTATGGTATTTACTCACACTTTAATTTTTTTCATTACTCTTTCTTCTTTCTCAGTGTTTTAAAATTCCTTCTATTATTATTCCTTCCAGTTTAGAGAATTTCTTTTAGCTGTTCACATAGGCTTTGTCTGCTAGTGACAAATTCTCTTAGTTTTTCTTCATCTAAGAATGTCTTGATTTCCCCTCCATTTCTGAAGGGTGGTTTTGTTGGATGTAGAATTCTGGAATGGCAGTTCTTTTCTTTCCATACTTAAAAAATGTGTCACTTCCTTCTAGTTTCCATGGTTTTTGGTGAGAAATCTGTTGTCATTCAACTTTCTTCCCTATAGGTAAGGTATCATTTCTCTCATTGTTTCCAACATTTTTTCTTTGTCCGTAGTTTTCAGAAGTTTGATTATGATGTGTCTTGGCATAACTTCTTTGTGCTTATTCTGTTTGGGGTCATCTCATCTTCCTGAATCTATATATTTATGATTTTTTGCCAAATTTGGGACAATTTCAGCCATCAATTCTTTGAATATTTTTCAGACCAACACTTTTTCCCTTCTCTTTCTGGGATTCTGATGACATAAATGTTAGGGATTTTTGTTGTCCTACAAATCCCTGAGTTTATGTGCATTTTCTTTTCAGTCTGCTTTCTCTGTGTTATATATATTGGGTAATTTCCTTTGCTCTATCTTCATTTACTGATTATTTCCTCTGTCACCTCCATTGTACTCTTAAATCTCTCCATGAGTTTTTCTTTCAATTATTGTATTTTTCAGTCTAAAATTTCCATTTGGTTCTTTTTTATATCTTCTATTTCTTTTACTGAGGCTTCTTTTTTTTTCTTTTTTTTTCATTTGTTTTAAGTGTGTTTGCTGTTGCTCACTGGAGCATTTTTATGATAGCTGCTTTAAAATCCTTGTCAGATAATTCCAACATCTGTGTCATCTCTGGATTGGTGCTGTTTATTGTGTTTTCTCATTCAAGTCGACATATTCCTGGTTCTCAGAATGATGGGTGTTTTTCCATTGTATCATAGACATATTGACTGTTACATTATGAGACTGGATATTGTTTAAAATTTATATTTCAGCAGAAAAAAGGGTGCCATATCATTACCTCCTGGTAGAGTAGAAGTTGAGTGTCGCCTCTTGGCCTCAGCTGACTCTGCAGGTGTTAGTAGGGAGGAAGGTGCCCTTTACACTGAGCAAGGATGGAAGAGCAGGCTCCACCTCCAGCCTCTCCTGCTGGTGAGATGTCTCACTTCTTTCACGGTGTTTGGCTGGAGTAGGTTTCTATTCTGCTACGTTGCCCCTTTTCTGATCCTTGGCCTAGGGAGAACAGGATTTTCTCAGGGATTATTTTGTCTGAATCTGTAGGTGATTCCAGACTGTGGGAAGCCGTAATATATACAGGGAGAGGAAAATGCAAAATCCAGGAACTCACCACCATGTCATTCCATGGTCCTGAGGTTCCTAGCCAATTTTATTTTCTCCACCTTTCAGACTCTTCTTATATTTGTTTTTATGTATTAAGTCCAGGGTTTTTAGCTATAGTTAGAGGGAGGAATTGAGAGAAATGGGTTCACTCCATCTTGTTTGGAACCTGAAGCCTCTATTTGATAATAATATTAAAGAATTATTGTTAATTCTTTCTTAGGTATAATAATGAAACAATGTATTTTTTAAAAACTAGTCCTTTTAGAGATACACACTAAAATATTTACATATGAATCAATGTGATGTCTGGGCAAAATAATTCCAGGGGGAAACAATTTGGTGGGGGTTAGATGAAACAAGAGTGTTTAGAAGTTGATAATTGTTGAAGCCAGGTGATTCACTAAAGTAAGGCTTTATTATTCTATACTAACTTGATTCAATAAAAATATAATGTGAGCCACATACACAGTTTAATTTTCTGGTAGCCACATTAAAAAGTAAAAGCAGGTATAATTAATTATAATAGATTTTATTTAACCTAACATGTCCAAAGTAATTAATGTAAAAATTACTAATGAGATATTTTACATTCTTTTTTAAAACCAAATTTTATACCAATATCTTTGAGTATTTTTACACTGCTAGTACATCTCAGTTCAGATAAGCCATATTTCAAGTGCTCAATTGCAACATGTGGCTAGTGGAAACTGAATAAGACACACAATTTTATACTCTCTTCCTTTGAAAGTACTTAGAATTTTTCATACTAAAAAGTTTCTTTAAAAATTCCAGGTCTGAATCCAAACCCCATGCTTCTGACCCCTTCCCTCTCCCTTTGTTGCCACCTTGCTCCATGGTTTAGGACTTTCTCAGACACTGCCCAGTAAAGGATGATACACGCAGGTCTTGGGAGAGACATGAATCTCACCGTCCTCCTCTAGGCTCTTTGCTGCTGCTCTTGTCTGACCCTACTCTGCCTCTACCCTCTGCTGTGGTTTTGAAAGTTGGCTAGAGCAGAGTCCAGCTCACTCTTCCTCAGCACCTAACAAGCTCTGTGCTCGGCACATCCTTCATGTTCAGTATGTATTTGCTAAGTAAATGGATGTTAAGAAGGAGGCAAGAGCTCCCACATGTAGCAAAGTAAGTGATGGTGGAAAGCACTTTCACACACGGTATCTTATTGAGCCCTTGCAAAAACTGTGTGACTTAAATATTGTCATCACTGCTCTACAGATGAGGAAATAGCTGAGTGTGGCTAAACTACCATTCTAAGCTTCAAAATCAGGTCTGCCTGACACCAAAACTGCGTCACACCATCTCCCAGCAGTTTGTCCAATGGCTGGAATGCAATGCAGGGTCTGACTCATTCTCCACAGTGATCTGTCCTCCCATGCCCGTGGTTCCATTCAGGTTGATTTCTACCAGCCCATGATGGGCAGTCTCCAGACATGCCCTAATCCCAGAACCTGAGGATGTGTTAGGTTGTACGGAGGATTAAGGCTGCATGTGGAATTAACATTGCTAATCAGCTTTTAAATGGGAAGATTACCCTAGATTACCCAAGGGGCCCAGGCTAATCACAAAGCTCCTTAAAAGAAAAAGAGGGAACAGGAAGAAAGACTCAGAGAGGGCAGTGTGAGAAGAGTTGGCCCAACACGGCCGAAAGGGACCACGAGTCAAGGAATGTGGCAGTTTCTAGGAGCAGCAAAATGCAAGGAGAGTATAACTGTGCCTAAGAGCCTCCTCCTGAATGCCTCTGCGTTGCTCAGATGTGGCCCTCTCTCTCTAGCTAAGCCAACTTGAAAGGTGAAATCACTGCCATCTCCCCTATGTGGGATCAGACACGCAGGGGAGTGAATCTCCCTGGCAACATGGAATATGACTCCTGGGGAGGAATGTAGACCTGGCATCGTGGGATGGAGAACATCTTCTTGACCAAAAGGAGGATGTGAAAGGAAATGAAATAAGCTTCAGTGGCAGAGAGATTCCAAAAGGAGCCGAGAGGTCAGTCTGATGGGCACTCTTATGCATAATATAGACAACCCTTTTTAGGTTCTAATGAATTGGGGTAGCTGGTGGTAGATACCTGAAACTATCAAACTACAACCCAGAACCCATGAATCTTGAACACAATTGTATAAATGTGTAGCTTATGAGGGGTGACAATGGGATTGGGAAAGCCATAAGGACCACACTCCCCTTTGTCTAGTTTATGGATGGATGAGTAGAAAAATAGGGGAAGGAAACAAACAAACAAACAGACAGACAGACAAAGGCACCCAGTGTTCTTTTTGACTCTAATTGCTCTTTTTCACTTTAATTATTATTCTTGTTATTTTTGTGTGTGTGGTAATGAAGGTGTCAGGGATTGATTTAGGTGATGAGTGTACAACTATGTAATGGTACTGTGAACAATTGAATGTATGATTTGTTTTATATGACTGCGTGGTATGTGAATATATCCCAATAAAATGAATATAATGAAAAAAATGCATGGAGAGGATTCTCCTGTCGCACCTCCATGAGGAACGCAGTCCTGCCGAATCCTTCATTTTAGCCCAGTGAGACCCATTCCAGAGCTTAAGGTACTACATTTTTATTATTTAGGCCCCTCAGTTTGAAGTATCTTGCCATAAAGGCAATAGCTCTTGCCACTGCCCAGCCCCACCTCAACATTCGGAGCTGATGGTGCTTCCTTCTGCTGCCCTCGCCTCTCTCTTGAGCCACGATGGGCCGAGTGTGTTCTATAGGAGCCACAGGTCGTCTGAGCACCCTCTTGTACCTTCGGGCTCCTGCCGGCCCCTACTGCCCTGAGCCCCTGGGGTTTCTCCTGCGTCATTGGGTCCCTTCAGCTCAGCGCTGTGCTGGTGAGTGAGCCCTGCCCGCTGCCCCGACGTGCTGCGGTCTGCTGGCATTTCATCCCTGTCTCCCATTTCCCAGCTGGTGGCCCCTCTCGCCTGACCTTGGTGTCATTTGGCTGGAATCCCACTGTTTCCATGACAGTCCAGCTGAGGCACAGAGCAGAGCTGAAAGCCTCCCCCTGGAATGAGCCATTCTCCAGCCTGTGAGCTTCCTATACGGTCGTGGCCTGGGCACCACTCCACTCTGCTTCCACCTGGAAAAAAGGGGAAAATAATAATAATGCCACCATCTCACAGGGTTCAAAGCCCACACACAATTAAATTTAATATAAGAATAATCAAGAGTTATCGAGTGTTTTAAGTGCCAGATATCATGCTAAGCATTTTATGCGTTGTTTAATTTAATTCTCAGAACAAATATGTTTTAAGTTAAGGAAACCACAGAAGCAGAGCTGTTTTTCACCCTGCTATATTGAAAATAAGAATGTTTCAAGCTTACTGTGCACTTGGCTCTTCTAATGCTCTTTGCTTCAATTTAAAAGTGCAAAGAATCAATCTTTGTACAATAATTTACATTGAAGATTATTGGTACAGTGTGCTGTTAGAAATAATAATGAAGGAGGAAATCTGACATTGGCTAAAATGACGAACAGTGAAATCTGCCAGAGAGAAAAACTGAACACTTGTGGATAACAACAAGGCCACAAGAATTTGATTGAAGAAAAATTAGTCTGTGTAAAAGTATTCAACATGTAAGTAAACTGTCAACAGCTAGAACTACATATGGTAAAATTTGTTATGGATTAAAAATTGAAGAATTAAATTTTCCTGGCAAAATAGAAAATTGTGATATTTTACTAGAAAAACTAGATTTGGCAGAAATAAATGGCAAAATAAAAATGATAATGTCAGAAAATATAATCAATATAATTAAATTTGACAAAAATAAATAAAACTTACAAAAATAAATAAAGCCTTGATTGAAAGGCCAAATTTCATTGTTATATTGTATAGCAAAAAGAGAAAAAGCATGATCTTGATAAAAAAATTATTCTAGTTTGCTAATGCTGCCAGAATGCAAAACACCAGAAATGGATTGGCTTTTATAAAAGGGGGTTTATTTGGTTACACAGTTACAGTCTTAAGGCCATAAAGTGTCCAAGGTAACACATCAGCAATCGGGTACCTTCACTGGAGGATGGCCAATGGTGTCTGGAAAACCTCTGTTAGCTGGGAGGGCACGTGGCTGGTGTCTGCTCCAAAGTTCTGGTTTCAAAATGGCTTTCTCCCAGGATGTTCCTCTCCAGGCTGCAGTTCCTCAAAAATGTCACTCTCAGCTGCTCTTGGGGTGTTTGTCCTCTCTTAGCTTCTCTGGAGCAAGAGTCTGCTTTCAAGGGCCGTCTTCAAACTGTCTCTCATCTGCAGCTCCTGGGCTTTCTTCAAAGTGTCCCTCTTGCTGTAGCTCCTCTTCAAAATGTCACTCACAGCTGCACTGAGTTCCTTCTGTTTGTCAGCTCATTTATATGGCTCCAGTGATTTAATTTAGACCCACCTGAATGGGTGGGGTAACACCTCCATGGAAATTATCTAATCAAAGTGATCATCCACAGTTGGGTGGGTCATATCTCCATGGAAACATCCAATCAAAACATCATACCCTAATCAAAAAGATTAACAGTCTGCCCCACAAGACTACATCAAAGATAATAGCATTTTGGGGGACATAATGCATCCAAACCAGCACAAAATTTTTTCGGTAAAATAGAAGTGAAACTGAGGGGGAAAACTTTGTGTTGTATAGAAAATTGATCTAGAAATTAAATTGACTTAATGAGATTTGCTCTTGAAAATACTTTCTTGGTGAAAATGTATTATTAATGGTATAGTTCTATATTTAAATTTTCTATTCATAAATTCAGAGTCCAAATATCTTCAGGTTGATATGATGATGTATCAGCTGGAGGTCAGTGCAGGAAAACAAAAACCACTTCAGATATTTCAAGAAGAATAGTGTTTATTATAGGTAATGAGGTGCTTAGACTGAAGGAGTGGCAGTCAAGGGCCACCACTAGTTTTTGGTTGGGTTGTCTTTGCAAGTTGCAACTCAGAGGCCAGAAAGCTGCAGGAAACTGATGTTGGTGGCACAGGTGATGGGCACAGGAAGGGGAAATCTAGCTGGCTACTGTAAAACTTACATCTGGAGAAGCTTCTGATCTGGTCCTTGGCAACTTACTTTCAAATCTCTTGCAAGCCCATGCATTGGCAGAGTCTAAACCATATCCCTCATGGCAAGGGAATGTGGGTGTGCCAGTTTGGATGCATTATGTCCCCC
>PVKY010009268.1:0-13433 GCA_004027775.1 Bradypus variegatus
GAGCATTTGGGGTTTAAGGGTAGGAACTCGATGTATTTTCTTATATTTCAGCTCTCTAAAATTTTGCTTAACTCGCAGAATACAGGCAAATGTCTTTCTAGGGAGAGTTACACCCTACCTTCCCAGGTGGTTGTATCCATTGTCATCCAGAAAGTGGGCCCACAACTTGGTGCCATTTCTCTCAGAGCACGGTCTGGGCAGCAGGGTCCCTGACAGCCTCCTCTTGCTCTAGGGGAGAGAGGCCGGGTGCCTCGAGTTAAGATATCTAGGGTTTTCCCTTGCCTCCAGCCGCCGCCTCCCACGCCCGGCCCAGCGTTCTTCTCTATTCCCTCCCTCCCAATAACTTGGACCTGAGCACGAGACTACCCGGAGGTCTTCTGTGTGTGGCATAACACGTGTGGCGCTCCCTGTATGCGTCCGTGTCTTGGGTCGGAGCCACCAGGAGCCACCAGGCCTTCGCCGCTCCACCCGGGAGAGACGCTTCCTGGGGAGGGAATCTGCTGGCGCCCAGGGAGAGGCGGGGGGCGAGGGACACGGAATTCCATTCCGCGTTGATTCCAGACTTTACTGGCTCAGGTCTGCAGCCGCAGCTGAGGGCGTCGGGATGGCACTGGCCTGCGCGGGGCACCTTGGCTGCTCAAGGCGGCTTGCGCTCCCCCATCTGTCGCGGGTGCCACCGACTCGTCCAGGGCCGAAGGACGGAGTAGGTTCCGAGCGCTGGGAGGTGAGCTGGGGTGACAAGCACGTAGTTCAGGGGCAAAATAGAGCAGGCACCCCAGCGGCAGAGAAAACCCCCCAAACTGTCCTTCTGGACAGCCCTGCTGCTCCTGTGGTAGGGGCTTCTTGGGGTCCTTGGGGCCCACTGGGACGCCGTCAAGTCCAGGCAACCCCCCACCCTTTACAAAGTAGCTTCCCGAACGCTGTCCCCACCAGCAGCTCCAGGAAATCAATGCCGTAAAGCGGGCTTTTAATGGGTTAATTGACTGGTGGCTGCTATCGTGTTTAAACACCTGTTTCTTGAAAGGCGAGGCAGCCAGACCCGGTCCCTGCCCCCAATCGATAGCTGCCAGCCCTATCCCGCGCTTGCTGATTGACTCCAACAACCACCACCAAAAATCCATTTCACCTTTTAAACTTCTAACCTTTCCTCTCTCTGTGGTCGGCTTAAAACCAGAGGAAAAGAGGGGGTAGAAGGGCCGAGCGCCGGCCCCTCGAACTAGTAGTGGAGACACTTCCGAGCTGCATGCCTATATTGACCGAGATCGAGGAGCCCATCGTTTTACATAATGAAACCAAATCAGAATACCATTTCGCAGGAAGGAGGGAGGAAGGCGGAGAGGGAGGTTGCGCGCCCGTGTGGGAAACACCCGGAGCCAGGGCGCCCTCCTCAGCAGGCGGGGCTTCAGGGCGCGACCGACTCCTTCTTGGGGCGCCTTCGCCGGCAAGAGAAGTGTCAGGCCGCGCCAGCGAAGCTCCCAGCTAGGCTCTGAGTCTAGAAGGCGTTCGCTGTGTGGCCAGGGCTCGTTGCCTATTGTTTTTTTTTTTCCTTTGGCAGTATTAATACAGTCAAGACCGTCGGTCAAAGTTAAATTGATTCTTTGTCCAAAACGCCTCTCACTAAATGGCACCATGCTACGACATGTTAATTTTGAAAATGTAACTGCAACCAGCTGATCTAGTTCTCCGCGCGGCCGGGTGCGGTGCGGCGCGCCGCAGCGCAGGGTTGAGAGCGGGATCACCGCACGGGCAAGGGCGCAGAGCCGTTGGCCTTGGCCTTCCCCGGCGCGCCTCCGCAGGGCAGGAGAAGGTGAGGTGCGCCCCGGGGCGCGCGAGCCGGGAAGAAGAGGGGGAACCGCGGAGTCTGAGTTCCTAACGAAGGTGAAACTTCTCCAATTCAACTGACTCGACCTCCCTCCCCCCCTTCCCCAAAAGGGCAACTCAGAAAAAGTCTTTGGATCCCTTGGTCGGCGGCCAATCCAGAAAGTCGAGGATGGGGGTGGGGTGAGGGAACATAAAGATGAGAAAATGATCCATGCATCATTGCACGCAAGTCCCCTCGCAGTGGTCACATCTACCCACCTGTTCAATACCGAGGACGGAAAGCTGCGGGAACACCCCCACACTTTTACGGGAAGCCACCCGCGCCCCTCTCCCCAGAGCCTTTTCGCCCCCTTCCCCATCCCCGGCGGGCTGAAGCCCCCGCGGAAGTTCGAGACACACTTACAGTTAGTTCCTCCTCCAGCTCCTGCCTGCTCCCCAGAGCCGGTCGGGCACAGCCTCGCCCTCAAACACTGCGCGCGGACACCTTCAGAAGCCCTGGCACGTTCATTACAGAATCGGGGTGGCCGGCCCGCTCTCCGCGTGCAGAAGCGCTGCCCTGGGACCCCGGCCCGGCCCCGCTCCCGGGCAGTGCTGCCACCGGAGACGCGGGCGCCCGGCGCCACGCGCACGCACACACACGCGCACACCCGCTCGCGCATACATTAACACACGCACACACCCCATCTCCATGTCGCTCGCACACTCGCAGACACACACACACACACTGCATGCGAGAGAGACAAGAAAATGAAATTTATTATTGCTAGAAAAGACTTTAAAGACAATTTCAAGTTATTGTTTCTCTCTGGAAAAAGGGGGATCCTTCTACATAATGAAACGCCTTTTGTGCGGCGCCGAACAATACCAAACAAGTATTCTAATAAATAGCCACTTTTTTGTTCCTACTCGACAGTGAATAGAATTGAGCAGTTGGTCCGAGAGCAGCTGGGACGCCGTTTTAAGCTGGGAGGTGGAGCCCACTCTCTCGTCTTCCTCTCGCCTCTCACTTGTCTCCTCTCCCTCTTTTCCTTCCTCCCCTCTCCTCCTTCTCCTCTCCTCGCCCCATTCGCTCAGCTTCCCATCTTCTGCCGCCTTCCCTCCGCCCCGCGGTCTCTAGTATCTTCTTCTTCCGGACCAGTGATCTCCTCGCCCCCTCCCCTCCCGCGTGCGGGCCTGGCTGCCGAGGTTCGGGCCCAATAAAACTGCTTTGGCCTGCAAATCCCTCCCTCTCCTCTTCACCTCCACCCCAAAAGACTGGAAATTATTTTTTTTCGCCCCTCAAATAGTTTGTACTTTTGTCATCACACAGCCTGCCGCTTTCCGCCTCGACTCTGCTCTTCTGGTGGGAGGATACCACACACACACCCGCCCCAGCCCGCCTCGCAGTCCAGAGTCACCTCAGTCATATCCTGGGACCCAGGGCCTCACCCCACTCCCCGTTCAGCCCCCGCCACGTCCTCGTTTTAGGTTCTTTCGTCTTGAGGACTGAGCTTTGAGCTTTGTTCTTTCTCGCCAAGAGGACACCTTGGCTGTGGGCACCGCGGAGCCAAGCCTGTTGCTCGGGAGCAGCTTGTGTTTTTTGTTTGTTTGTTTTCTCTGCGACGCGCTCCCAAATCCCCACCCCCCACCCCAAGTGCCCTCACGACTAATGACAGCTGCTGAATGCAAGACAGTGACTAAATATTAGTGTTTGGGACACAAAGCTCTCCAGGTAAAAAGTTGCCATTGTCAGGCGGCCCCGCGTGCCCGAGCGCGCACGCGGGTGGGGAGCCCCGTAGGGCCGCTTCCCACCATGGGTCCGGCTCCCCGGGGGGCGCCAGTCGCGCGTGCGTCCTCCGCCTCCCGGCGCAGACGGTCGCTGGGCGTCGTGACTCCCTCTGCAGGCAGAGTCCCCGGGCCTCGCCTCCGCACGGCGGTGCTGCCCTCCACGCCCCCACACGCGCGCCCACCGACAGTCGGAGGCCAGAGGAAATTCCTTCTGAGAAGGCGCCGGGTCTGGAGCCACAAATCCATCTCTCTGCCTGTCTTTCTCAATTGTGTGAAGATATTAGCACTTCAGACCTAAAACTGCCGCCCTCTGATAGTCCTTGGGAGTGTATAAAAAGCAAACATTAACTGCTTTTCTGAAACTGATGACCCTACGTTTTGCCCAAAGACTCATGACCCCCTCCCATCCTAAGGAAAGATAGTTACTAACATTAAAAAAAAAAAAAGTACAAGTACTGCATATCTGAACATCTTAAAGGCTTGCCAGCCCCATCAATATTCTAGGGTGTATGCGTGCGTTTAGTTATCTCTATATCTCTCTTGGATAACCGTATGATAATTTTTTTTTTTTTTATATTGCTCGCAGCTGCAGTTTTCAGGAGATCCTTGTCTGTCTGGCTCCGCTCGCGGAGACAAAAAACCCACATGACTTTTACTCAATGGATCTTAATCTAGAGAAACACTGTGTCATTTGCAAATTATTTCTTAATCGGACTAAGCCATTTAGAAGTGTAATGAGAGGAGTTAGTGTTTTGGAAATCGCCAAGAAGCTCCAGTTTTGATTAGGAATACTCTTTTCCTAGCAGCATCTCTTCCCCCAAAAGGCACGTTGGTCGTCAAACGCAAAATAAAGCAGGTACGTTTCTTTTCTTGGGGGACTAATTTTTTTTTGAGCTCTACTTTTGAAAAATCGTATTCCCTTGGAGTTTAAGGTAATTTAGTTCAGTCATCCGAGATGTCGGTAACAACAGGAAGAGAGTATGGTTCTTGGCGTTTTTTAACAATCGGGTTTATGCGAGAGGAGGAACGCAGGAATCTCACGGTGAGGAAATGCTGGAGAAACACGTTGGAATTGGATCGATTCCAGCAGACACGCTGAAAGCTTTTTTCTTTTGTATGGAAAATGGAAACATTTTGGAATCCAGATTTAAAACTTTGACTTATATTTTACATGTTAAATAACTGAAAGATTGGGTACAACACTGCATAAAGCTTCAAAACCTGCAAATATTTGAATGGTTTTTGTAAGTGGAGCAGCTGTCAGTCAGCTGGGTTTGACAGGCTGCCACAATTTTGTCACTTAATAGTGGGTGTTAGGCTAAGTGCAAAACACTCTGGCAAACAGATGTCAAACCCGTATCTCATATAAATGGGGGTTGTAAATTTGAGTTTTAACCCACATCTAGGTCTCACAAATTGGAGTTTGTGAGTAAGCCGGCTACACAGTGCAAAGAATGCGAGTGCTCTTATACATCGTGGCTGGGCCCCAGGCTGAAATTCGCGGGCGCTGGAGACAACTATCGAATTCGGTAAAACCGAGGCGGCCCCTACATCCCTCCCAGGCAGAGGAGAAGCTGGACGTTTGGGTGAGAGATGCAGGGCCTGGGGGAGCGGACAGAGGGAATGGGCACCCAAGACAAATATAAACGCCATCCTCCATCTCTTCTCCTCCATCTCTTCCCTCCCGCCCGCCCACCCCATCGTGGCAGCTCTCTGCAAATCCTTGGAGGCAGAGGGGCGAGATCGCGCCTCTGGGTTCGCTTTGGGCACTTGCACAAACGCCGAGGCTCTATGCCCAGCGAGCTCGGCCCCCCAGCCACAAGCCTTTCCCGTGCCCCCGGTAGTGAAACTGAGAGAGGTGGCAAAAAAAAAAAATGTCCACGGATCCGAGCCCGATGGATGCCATCAAGGTTAGCTCCGAAGTCCGCGGTCACACCAGGCCCCAGCAAAGCCCAGAGCCACAAGTAGAGCCGGAGGGAGCACTGGTATATTCTGTCCCCATGCCCTGGAGTCAGGGCGTCTGGGTCGGAGTTGGCTTTTCCTCATTGTTGGGTGAAGAGTGATAGGGCAAAAAGACTCGGAATCCTCGCCATTGCAAGAAAGGGAGGGCGGGTTGCAGAGGTTCAAAAGAAAATCTTCTTTGTTTAGGCATCCCAGAGGCAGGCCCCCTGGGGTGATTCCCTTCTGTCTCACAAGCATCCTTCCCGCCTCGAAAGTCTGAACTATCCTTTTAGTCGGAAAAACCGGAGCTCTTATCCGCGGCGTAAAGAGATGCTACATTCTTGGTGCAGCTCGCCGGAGTCCCGGGCCCTTTGTATCAATAGTCCTGGTGTCCTATTAATACTTGGGCGTGGTCGTCGGATGAGGCGTCCTCTACCTTCTGCTCTCCCGGCAAATCAATATAACGAACGGATTATTCTACATTAAGAATATTTATGTCTGATCACTCAGAGCTTTAATCATTCCTGAAACATCTTACTAAATTTTCACCTTTTGGTGATGCCTAAGTTTTATACAAAATGGAAATGTTTACAGGATCACATTCCATTACCTATTTTATATAAGGTAATTTATGCCCATGCCATATCAGATTATTAATTGTATTTTATAATATGGATTACGTTGGACTAAGTATTGAATTCACATCTCTCCTTTCCTTTGTATACCCATTCTCCTGCCAACCTTTCATTTTTAGAACTTGAAGCAAGAAGATCAAAATAAAACATTTTGATTACACTACAAAGTGCCATGAAGGGCCAATGTGCCATTACAAAGATAAAAAAAAAAATTCTCAGGGCTTTTCCTTGAGGAAAGTTACTTCATTCACTCTGTATTGCATATTTCCCTTATGATAGGTATTTTTTAAAAATGACTATGGAATCTTTAGGCTAGTATCGCTTTTATTAAAAATAGTGGTCAAAACATTAATTTATTTGCTTTACTATAAGATCAGCTTTAGACCCATTTTTATTTTCCATGAATGTATGCACAGTTATTAAATGCTTGAAATAAGAGCCTTATTTGTTTCTCATATTCACATGTATGGAATACAATCAAAACATAATTTAATGCAAAAAAAGTCCTCTTAAATATACAGAATGAATATACTACTGAAGTAGAGGGAAGGAGCTTTTAGGAAAACTGTGTCCTTTGATTTTAATTACAATTTTACGAAAAATCAGATGTAACTTTTAAAAAGTAGTTTTCACAGGTCCCATAGGATTAATTAACTATAAATGTACAAACATGAAGTGTATTTTCACCGTCTGACTAAAGTTCACTGTTTTCACATGTAGAAGTATCCAACCTTTGTGTGTAAATATTTGTAAATTCTAACACTCCACATTGGAATTAATTGAGAAGCTTTTAGAAAATTCTGATGTTCAAGTCCCACCCTAGACCAACCAACTCAAACTCTTTAAAAACATCAATGTTTTTAAAAGGTCCCAAGGTGATTCTGATGGGAATCCAAAGTTGAGAATCACCGGCTTAAACTAGTATTTCTAGGAAATTACTTTAAAATCCCCAAAGAAACTGTACTGTCTTGCAATTATTATAAATTGCTTCCCAATTTTATGGGACAATCACAATATAAAAACATTTAATATAGCCCATGTAGACATGGCTGCAAAAATTCTAACACACTGGCATGGAATATGTATACACGTATGTTCCCTTTTATTTAGGATGTGCCATGATTGGGTGTCTTACAGTGATTCCACTGAATAGTGATTGGTCTTCCTCTGAAGACTTTCTTTCCAAAAATGTAAGTGTGGTGGGGGAGATTAAAACTGAACCCGTGTCACCTGTAAACAAGCATCCCTTCCTCAGTGTAAACAGTACACAGATAACTGACTGATCTGTAAAGTAGCACTGGGCACAGAAGCAGGACCTTATTATCAGACCTATTAAGAGATAAGGAGTTTGCATCTTTTTGAGGGAGAGACAGGTTAACACTTGCTAAATGTAAGGGATGTTCAGTAAGTATGTGGTGAAAGAACAATTTAAGTGTCAGATGGGGTGATGCAGCTTGTACAGTTCAGAAGTTCTGATTGAAGCACATTTGGTGAGTGACAAAACATCCTGGGGGTGGGTGGGTGCATGGCTTGGAGGAGAGAGGTAGTTCAGATCAAAGGAGGTAGAAAGGAGGGCCTCGTACAGATGGATGACACTGTCCTTACAGGTAGGAAGCTAGTAGGGGAAATAATTTCCTGAAATCATACTTGGGGAGTTTTAATGTTGTTAGAATTAATTCCCTCAAAAATTCCTTGCATTTAAGTTTTACCTAATAATAATTTCACTCTCATGGTAATATTGTCCTATGAGGTTTATCCAAGGATTTGCACTGAACTAACTGGTGAACCACAAAATAATGAATTTTATTGATTTGTTGAATTTCTGCATTTATGTTTAACTGGATCAAAGTTTACCTCTCATTTTCCCTTCCCTTATTCTCTCCCAATACTTAACCCAAAAAGTAAACCTGATACAATTAGAACTGAATCCATAACTTGTTGAATAGGAAATACAATTGGAATGCCAACATGTTCTCTGAATCAGTGTTGAAAAGGGCCACTATTTCATTTTATTCCAGTCCTTGAATACAGAAGCACAAGCTGTAAGGACTGGAAGACTTCACCAGAGACAAAGACTTGTCAGTGGAGAAGAACTTGAGTAATTACTGTTCAAAGGAGGAGTCTGTTGAGTAATAGATATAAATGAATAAAGGACCTTCTCAATCATTAATTAACTCAAAATTTACATAGTTAAAATAACAGTAAGGTTTTTAATATTTATGGGCTATGCCTGATTCTTACATGGTGTGCACTTTGGTCTTGATGAGGCTTTGTAGCCTTGAGTAGTCTTGGAAGAGAGGATAGAAGTTCCTAAACAGAGTACCTGGGAGAGTGGCTGAAACACAGCAGGCTCTGGGATATTTGTTCATAGATGAAGAGACAGCAAGGGCCTCATCGTTTAGACAGGTCTGTGCTTGGTTCTGCTGTTTTGTACTGTGTGAATTTGGGCAAGGTTCTTAATTCTCAAATCCTCAGTTTCCTAATCTGTAAGGTGGCGATACTAATGCCTACATTAGAGGATTAGCGCGACAAGTAAATGATGTAATGACTGTAAAAGTACCCAAGACCTGGCCTCAATAAATGGCTGTATTAGACAAATTCCTCTCATTTGCTCTTCTTGCATACCCATTCACATTGATTTCCCTGGCAAACAGAAGTGGTGGCTAGAGTGAAGTCAGGCCAAAGAAACACCTTATTTCTTTAGGGAAAATTCCGCTAGTCTGACACTAAGCAGTGTACCGTAGGGGTTACATAATTCGTCTCCTGGCTAGAGGCCTTTGTTTTCAGTAATCCAGGACTCTCATCTACCTTGACATGTGAGTGTTTTTCATCTGAGTGCTCCAAGCTGAGCTGAACTCTCCTGTCTCAGAACTTTTTTTAACATCTGTAATCTGTGTTTATTTGGCATGCTGTCCCAGGCTACCTTGTAACCAAATTGGCTTTTTGAAAGCAGTGGCTATATCTTAAAGTTCTTATTACCTGAACTGATAAAAGTTTATTTATTGAGTTAAATTGAATTAAAATGCAAATGGAATACACAGGATGACCCCTATTTCATAAATTTACAGACTTTGGAGGTCTCATATACCCTCTCTTTTTTTGTTCAGGAGTGGGGGTCTTTTGTATCATTCATTCATTTGCTTGTTTGTTCATTTAATATATATTTACTGATCTTCTATGTGCCAGGCATTGTGCTAGACTCTGGGGTTTATAATGGTGGAGTAAATGAAGGTTCAATCTTTGTCCTCACAGAATGTGCAGTCTTATTGGGGAGGGAAGATTTGCAGATGAGATTTAATGGAGATCTCTGGTTATTCTGGAATAGCTACTGTCTTTCTATGACAATCTTCCTTTTCATATGATATATAGTTTTTAAAGCTTTTTTTGGTTTTTGTTTCTGTTGGTGCATTTGTTTTTCTTCTCTTTTAGGTCTATTAGCATGTAGTAAAACTAAGGATTCTTTGGGAGAAAAAAATTCATAGGATTTTTTTCTAGCTTTGAGTCTACATGATGCCAAAGCACCTGAACAATTTAGTCTAAATTTCAGCTAAGTTGTTGCTTATTGAGGTCTATGTAGGCAAAACATCTACACATGACCCTAGCAAGTTACTTCACCTCTCTGGAACCTCAGTTTTCCAAACTCGAAAATACGGGGGGAGACCCAGTGGCTTCTAGATCCCCTTTCTAGATCCAGTGCTTTATGATTCTAGAATTAAATAATTGGTTATTGAATATTTTGTCATGGCTTAAACCTCTAAGGTTTAATTTATTGATCTGTGAAGTGGGTACAAAAATGTACTAGTGACACAGGAACATTAATACTTAAAGAGGGATCGGAAAGCTTTTAAAGACATGAAATACTTATTATTAGAGAGAATGTTCATTCTTATCACATCAATGGGGCAATAAGGGGGGCAGATGAGAGAAGCAGCACTATGATAGCCCTCCTAAGATAAGTGCTTCCTGCTATTTGAATTTTGCAGCTCCGGCAGAGTACTGGGGTATTAGGAACTCAAAGAGTGATTTCATAAAGAAAAAAAAAGTGTAGTTTATACCAAAATGGAATAAACCCCCTTTTGAGTAACAACAATCTGCATAAATGCTTTAAGAAAGCCTATAATTATGATAAAAATGTTGCTCAAAGTTAAAATTATGAAGCAATCAAGATTTATAAACAGTCTCTCATCGACTTTTAATCATTCTTTCTTTTTTATATACAAACTGTACACAATATATGGTTGCAATATATCATACTATACATTTTATTTTCAGTAATTTGGCTGAGTAAAATATATGTGAGGTGACGCTGAGAAACTATGTTATATATGCACATGATTACAGGCATGTAGCTAGCTGCCTACAGTACACACACACATACACACACACACACTGAGGCAGCTATGCATCTTTTTAAGTATTTTACACAGAAAAGATGCATGCTTTTATTGTATCATAATCTCTTAAAAATTTTAATCAGCATAGCTCCTTTTGCATTAGTTTAAAAGAAGTATGACATGCATATGAATATTAATTCTCTTTTGCCAAAAAGAAAACATTTTAGCCACTAGATGATTGAAGCCAAAATGCAGCAGGTTGACCGATATTTGTTAATATTGGACAAAACTGGGGAGCATGTGAAAGGCTGATCTAAAATGTGAGTCTGTAGATACTGTGTTTGAAACTTTCCTCTCAATGATTTAAACAGGTTTAATCTTAAATTGAATATTAAAACATGAGGATAAACTTGATAGCAACAAACATTTATTAATTGGCATCTTTATGTCAGGGATCTAAAGAAGATACTGGACATATTTCCAATAATTGTGTAAGACTAGTGCCTTGCAGCTAAAAATATTTCTCCACGCGGCCTCCTGATCTCCTTTGACTATTCTTAATCCCTTACAGCTACTTCACCTTTGTCTTAATACTTTCCATCAAGAATACCAGCCTGATCTACTTAATTCTGGTTTCTTTACCCAGTTGGTCTTAGGCACATAACACTAAACCTGTCTGAGTGCCAAGAACTAACTCAGCAATGTTTAAAAGGACTTTTTAGGCAGGATTCATCATTCAAAAATTCAAAAGGGAAGCATTAACTATTAAAACTTGATCATCTCCGTAATGACCTACAGGACATTGATTCCTCTAAAGTAAATACCCTCAACTAAGTCTTTATGTTCTCTAAAATATTTATTATTCTCACTCTCTTGGATGACTCAGCCATGACAAACATATTATCACTAATCTAGGACTTTTTTAAACATATATATATATTTTTTTTCTACATTGCTTCCAACATCCCTACCCCAAGAAAATAAATTATAACCAAACAAAGGAATAGGAAAAACAAATAACCTAAAATAACTACATTGCTTTAACATATATTTACCAATACATTTCTGAACCTGATCTTGGTCAAAACGCTTAAGAGGTGTCCCATTTCTCTGAAGATGTATTCTCAGATCTTTAACAAGACCTTCTGCCTACCACCCCAGCTTCATCTTGGACTGCTGTATCCATATACAATCCTCCAGTCCCAAGGACTATTTCTTTTCCTGTTTTGTGGAACTCCTCTCATGCTTTTTTCTTTGCCTAGTTCTCCCATGTTATTCAATTTCTTGTGCCTCGTCCCTCAATCTTTTATTTGACCTATTCATCCTTTAAGAAATTTGCTTAGAGAGGTTTCTTCCCCAATCAAGATTGGGGTACTTAGATATATTTTCTCATAGCAGTCTGTTCTTTTAGCACATATACCTACTGCGATTTTAACCACAGACTAATTTCTGTGATTATTTAATATAATGTTTTTCTCCCATAGACTGCAAGCTTCATGAGAGCTAGGATCATGTTGTTTGTTCATGTTGTATTCCTAATGCCTGGCTCTGTGCATAACACATTGTAGACACTTAAATAAATATCTGCTGGAGAAAGAAATTTGAACAATAATGGGCAGGTATCCATGATGGAGAAATTGGTACCAGAGTAGCCCTTGAGTCATAAACAACTGCAAAACTGGACAAAGCATGTGAGGCACCTGTTTTCCAGCAGTGGACATTGGGCAGCAGAAGACCATGATCTTTAAGAGAAGAAAAACTCATGAGATTAGCCCCATGCCTTGGATCTCTGCCTTGGGACAATTTCCTGACCATGGTGTAAACAGCTGGAATCAGGGAGAGCATGATGGTCTATCTGAATTTATAAAGGAGAAATCTGAATTCTGGGTGCCTGACACAGCTGGAAGCTATAGTATAGAACATCAGGAAGGAGAAAGCCATGAAGTGAGTGGTCCCCAGAAGTCCTTGTGGGGATCCCCCGAGTCCGTGGTTGAGAGCCAGGATGTACATGCAAAAGGTAAGACTAACAAAGGCTTATTGGATAGCAGCTGATGGAGGCTTGAGAATGAAACAGAAAAACTAGAAGTTGAGTACTGCAGGCATTGTTGGAATTCCAGTCCCACCAGAATGGAGGGATCTTAACACATCCTTGTGGTGGTTTGAAGCTGCATGTGCCTCAGAGAAACATGGTCTTAAATCTGATCTATTCCTGTGGGTGTGAACCCATTGTAAGTAGGATCTTTTGATAAGGATCCTTCAGTTAAGGTATGACCCACCTCATTCAGGATGTCTTAATCCTATTACTGGAGTCCTTTATAAGAGAATGAAATTCAGACAGAGAGAAGAAGCCATAGAAGCAAGAAGCTGAAAGCTGGGAGAGAAGGAAGAGATGAGTGGATGCTACCATGTGCTTTGCCATGTGACAGAGGAGCCATGGGTTGCTGGCAGCCAGTCTTCAGGAAGAAAGCATCACTTTGATGATGCCTTGATTTGGACATTTTCCTGGCCTTAAAACCATGAGCGAATAAATTCCCATTGCTTAAGCCTCCCTATTGCATGGTATTTTCTTGAGCACCTCAGGAAACTAAAACAGTCCTTAAAACCCATTCATCCAGACATGATGCCAGGATGGCTGCATTAGAAGTTAGGATCACATGCTAGTAAAAGAGCGACTCTACACCATTCCTGATAAAAACCTAAAACTAGCCCTGAAAAGATTGACAGGGGAGATAGAGGTTGAAGCTTAAGTCTAAGCAAGTTAGAGGGGCTTGGTAAAAACTCTGGATTTCCAAGGATATTCACTTACAAAGCACAACACCAAGCTCATGGGGATCTTTCAGTAATTGAACTACCTGCTATCATGAGAATCAGTATTTTTGGAGGAAGGAAGCAGAACCCAGAGTCTCTACAATATGTTATCCACAATGTCCAGTGT
>PVKY010009269.1:0-13415 GCA_004027775.1 Bradypus variegatus
TCCCATATACCACACTGTTGTTAACTCTTTGTACCAGTGTCATATCTTAGAAGTAGATTGTGCAACAACTTATTTATATTTGTAGTGCTAATCTGTGAGACACATGCCTTTAAACAACCCCTTTCTATCATGTTCACCTTCAATATGGTACTGATACTTATAATCCCATTATCAATTTTTTAAAAATTTCTTGACAACAATACATCTTCTTATTTCTGAAAGTCAGGCAAACCACTTCCACCACCCATTTGCTGCCCTTGGTTTGCTCCTGGCTGAAAATAAACTAGACTTTCATTGCTGGAAGTGGAAATCTGTTAATTTATTTTTACCTCTAAAATTTTTCTTGAATGATGTCTTTGGATATTTTTTTCTTTTCCATATGTTTGGTCTCTTTGAGGACATCAATTAGGAGGAGGATGTTGGATCTCTTTTTCTGTGTTCCAAAGCTATAATTTTCTCTCTAATTCTTTCAAATTCTTTTCAGCTTTTTTTTTCATTCATTTTTCCCAACCTTCCCAAGTGTATTTTCTTGTTTTTGACTGTGTGCCAAGCAGTCTTTTCACCTTCTTACTACTTCCAATGTGGTCTTAATTTCTGTGATGGTTTTATGTTTCTCTTCCATTTATTTCATGAACAGTGACAGCTCATTTTTCATGGTGTTCTGTGGCCTTTTCATTTTCTTCTTGGAACTTTGTAACTTTGTTTAGAGTTCTTGATTCTCTAGAGGCCATTTAAAATTAAGTTTTGTGAATTTTTAAACTAGGGATCTCTAGTCAAACATTTTATCAGCTCAGTAGTAAAAATTTTCAAGTATGTATTCTCATCTGGAATTTGTCATGTTTATTTTCTCCTCCTTTCTTGCAATATTTTGTGTATATCCTTAGTTGGCTCATTTTCAATTACTTATCTTTGAAAGGCAGAGATTATGAATGGAGAAGCCAGTAGTGCTACAGCTAGCAAAAACATTTCCTTGTTTAGTGTTTGATGTAGAGTGGTTTGTTTGTACCAGAGTTATTTACGTATCTTTAGCTGATGAAACCTGGCAGCTGCAGGGCAGCTTGTCATCCAGAGTTTTCTCTTCATTTTAGGTTAATTCATGAAATAATAGTGAATCCGCTCATTATCATATTCACTCCTGCCTTCTCTCCTATTTTGTACTGAGAAATAGGATTAATGAGAATTCTGCCTTCAGATTGTGTACCTAGATCTTTTTGTTCCAAACAAAAAGTCTTTGGTTTTGCATCTCAGTGTGTACCACTACTATGGAAAACTTCAATCCACCAGCTCTTCCCAAGATCTGCAGTGGCAAGTATCCTCTCTTAGAATTCTCTGGTAACTTAGTCTAATTTTCATGGCATTTGGTAACTTCTCTTCATCTATGTTATTGTCCAAGTTCAAATGTTTTATACAGTTTTATCAAAGCAGTGATTTTAGTTTTGTTTGCTGTTCTTTTTGTTGTTTTGGTGGCTTTCATGGAGAAGATGTATTTAAAATTCCATTTTCATTCATCCATAATTGTTAGAAATCCTACTTTTTGTCTAATTATGATTTTTTATATTTATTTTTTAACTAATCATCTCAATGAACTCTTTAGTCCTATTTGTTTTTCTCTTTGATTATCTGAGGTTTTACAGGTAGAAAATTATATTGCCTACAAATGTTATCATCTAACAATATATTTTATCCTTTCTAGCATATATATGTAAATATATGTGTATGTGTGCAAATATGTACACACAACACATATTTCTTCATCTTGTGTTATCTAGAACATCCATGTCAGCATTTAGTAATAGCTATGATAGGAAGTGTCCTGTTATGCTCCTGATTTTTATGAGAGTAATTCTGATGTTTCACTGTTTTAAGTGAAGGTGGCTATTGTTTTGTGATAGCTGTCAAATTTTTAACAAATTCCATTTAGGCATCTATCATGATGATTTCTGGTGATATTTTGTTTAGCATTTTTGCAACTATAATATAGTGTAATATTGGTGAAAAGTTTGTTGAGGGGAATGTTGATAGATCTTTGTCAGATTTGTTATAAGGTTAGACACTTTCTAATTAACTAATGTCTGCTGGTAGGGTGTTTTGGTAGTAGTTATAAGGCCTTCCTTTTCAGCTACGTTGATGAAAATTTTCATATGCAGCTCAGAGGAAGATGCAGTGTGCATGCTTTATCAAATGTGTAGGAATATGAAACTTGAATGTAGGCAAATATATTAGGTGTTTGAATTATATAGACTAGTTCTTAACACAATGACATTCAGCAAATTAGTTTTGAAAAAGTAATTGTAAAAGTCTAGGACTTTATGATATGTGTATTAATACCATCTAGCAAAAAAGACATACATTTTAGTTATCAATCCATCATTTAAAAAGTGTGTGATGTGGCTGTTAAAGAACAAAATCTTATTTTAGACTGTATTAGCTATGTAGTATCTAGAATGAAGAGGTAGTTCAAATAGAGAAATGGGAGAAAGGAGAAGCCAACAATCTGAGAAATATGTGAAGAAGGGGGAGTTTTTGTCAAGATTTTCCATGCTGATTCTCTGTAAGTTTTTCCTTCTCCCCATTCCTTAATCCACACCCACATGTACTGTCCTCCTAGATACAAGCTCAGAATCCCTAAATTCTGTATAATTGGAGGTTTGACTGCAGTTCTAAAAGTAAGGGTCAGTTGCTTTCCAAAAGTTTGTATCTCTCCAGATCTATTTCATCTGCTGATAATGGAAGGTGGAAAGATTAACCTCTCACCCCAAAGCAGTTAGCTTCGTTAGCAGCATTAAGTTAAAATGAGGAAATGCAAATCCTAGTCTCTGGCACTGAAGTAGTTGATTATTTAGTTCTGAAATTTAGTGAAGAAGAAGTTTGATTTTTTATGGACTATTTCACATCCTAATAAGGATTCCCAATGATAGCTAAGCTTATTCTTGATTCTATATAACACTTTGAATGTGCTGACATGTTTCTTTATTTAATTTTATTTTAGATTTGGTGTCAGTGATCTTTTTTTCCTTAATTCCAAAAGGCAAACTATGCAGGGGCGCTTACTATTTAATTCACTTACTATATTGCAGCCTGCTCTTACTATTTCCCTGGGAAAAAATAGGAGATGGCTTTGTGGTGTTTAGGAAATTGATTTGGTCTCAGTGGTGCACTGAAATTACCAATCCTACTTTTAGTCTTAAGAAGGGGGTGCTGGAGTTTCCCTTTCTCCCCATTTAAATCAGTAGATTAAAAAATTAATTATAGAAACATTTAAACATACACAAAGTGGAGAGAATTGTGTAATTAACTTGCATATCATACAGTTGCAAGAATTATCAACATTTTAAGGTAATTTTTTGACCATTAAATATAATGCCCTGGAAGCTTCAATTCTTGATCTGTATGGAGCTTTGGACATTACAGTTGTGTTAAAAGAAAGTCTTAAGTGAGGAATTTAGTGTTTAACAGTAATGCAATCCTAAGGGAAAGCTACTGCTTGTAGGGCACTAGGAGGAATTTGGAGCTAGTCGTATCTTAGAAATGTTTCTCATAGAACTGATCTTTGTCCTGATTTCAATGCAGAAGACTAGCATAAAGTGAAATTGAGAAAATGTAGGCATCCAGCCTTTTCTTACCCTGCCTCACTGCTATTTAATAAATTTTTATGGAGAGTGAATACAGTTCTACTTCCTGGTCAGACTCTCGAGAGTGTCTCAGTTCTTCCCTTCCTCTCTACTTCGCATGTCCTGTTTGGGGATGACTTGTCCCCAACAGGTTTCTGGTTTTTAATATTGACTGGTTCATGACATCCTTCTCTCACCCAGAGCGTCAAGGGTCGCTTGCAAAGCTTTCCCATCAGGGCCTCCTGAGGAAAGGGAAACTGCTGTCCCGCAAAAAGCGGGACATATAACGGGAAATCTTGCTCCCTCCAGCTCAGGTGCCTTGAAAAGCGAAACTCCAGAGGAAGCTTGAGGCAGATACTGTTTCCCAGCTTGCCCTTTCCTGGTCGCCTCTTGATGGCTTAGGATATATGAGAGACTTCAACTCGCAGTGAAGAGAGATTGGGAATCCAGCGCAGAATGCCCCGTCGCACTTGGTTTGGAGGCTCCTGTTTCCTTAGGCCTGCGAGGCGTGGTCGTTGGCGTTCACGGTTGCGCCCCTGCAGCCTCCGCCCCGCGGTTTCTCTCCGAGTTCCGCCTGCTTCTCCCGACAAATTAGTGGGTCCCAGGGCGAGGTTCTGGTACTCTCAGGTTGGCGGGAGGAGTCCAGCGGGGCTCAGCCCCAGTTACAGGTAGTCTTCCGGCGGAGGTTGATCGCAGGGCTCGTCATTTCCTAGGAAATGCCCTTTAAGGAGGGGTGTGTCTGTTTGTCCCGCCCTGTTGCCTGGGTTCAAGGAGAGATCCCAGTAACCGGCAAAAAGAGACGGCGCTACCGTGTCCCCGGCAGTCTGCCATGCCTCTGCACCCCTAGGCGGCTCTGCTCTCCTCCGCACCCGGCCGGCTCCGCTTTCCCAGACGGCCGCCAAGCCTCTAAGTCTAGCGAGCCGGGCTCCCAGCCGGCCAGCCCCGGACCGTCGGCGGTCTCCGCACCTCTGCCAGCAGTGGCGGCCGGGCGGAGGCTGTTATTCACAGCGGCTTGGACTCTCGGGGAGTCTGGAGCATGGTCCTGGGTCACCGCTGATGGAACGTGCGCACGAGAGGGAGGATGGTGGGCTGGGGGATGGTGGCTCTATATTTGTGGGTCTCCTACGGCGCCGCCGCGGGACAGCTGGAATACTGGGTGTTGGAGGAGACGGAGCGGGGAGTCGCCGTGGGCAGTGTCGCCGCGGACTTGAGACTGTCGGCGGTCGCTCTGTCTTTGCGGAACTTTCGCTTCCTTTCCAGCCACGGCGAGGCCTGCTTCACGGTGGATCCGGCCAGCGGTAGCTTAGTGGTCCAAGAGCCGGCGGACCGCGAGCCGTTGTGCGGGGCCAAATCTACCTGGGTCTTGACCTATGAGCTGCCGCTCGAGGACCCGCTGGAGCTGCACAAGGTGTGCATTCACGTCCTGGACACGAATGACAACTCGCCTCTCTTCCCCGCCGGCGACGTGCAACTGCACATCCCCGAGTTCCTGACGTCCGGAGTGCGCTTTACTCTCTCCAGTGCCCAGGATGCGGACGAAGGAAGCAACGGGGTGCTAAGCTACAGTTTGAACCCCAGCCAGCACTTTCACCTGGACATGGGGTCGCGGGTTGATGGCAGAGAATACCCGGAGTTGGTGCTGGATAACGCTCTGAATCGTGAGCAGTTAGCCATCCACCAGCTGGTGCTCACCGCTCAGGATGCGGGCCGGCCGGCGCGCTCTGGAGACGCCCAAGTCACGGTCATCGTGGTGGACACAAACGACAACGCGCCTGTATTTGAGCGCTCCGTCTACCGCACGAAGGTCCTTGAGACTACACCAAACGGGACAGTGTTGTTCCGACTTCAGGCCTCGGACCCCTACGAAGATTCTAATGGGAAAATCTGGTACTCCTTAAGCAATAGCACGCGAGCAGACTGGCGACACCACTTTCAGGTGCACCCTCGAAGTGGAGAGGTGCGGGTAGCTGCTTCACTAGGTCCTCCTGAAACACTGTTGGAGGCGTAAATCGAGGTGAGGGACGAAGGCACTTTCAGTCTAGGTAGCTCCGCTAACCTGCTGGTGGAGGTGACCGATGTGAACGATCATGCCCCCGAGGTGAACCTCATGACTCTTTCCGGTCCAGTTCCCGAGGATACTGCCCCTGGCACAGTGATTGCTGTCCTTAGTGTAAGGGATGAGGATTTCGGTGCCAATAGTAGGATCATTTGTAGCATGTCCAGCAGTGGCCCTTTTCAGCTAAAGGCTTCTTTGGACAACTGTTACATTCTTTTGACTGATGGACCGCTGGACCGGGAGCAAATCAGCGAATACCAGCTCCTGATCATCGCCTCAGATGGTGGCTCGCCACCATTTAGCGCCTGGAAGACACTGACTGTGTCAGTTGCTGATGTGAATGACAATATGCCAAGTTGTCCTTGAGGGCAGCAGGAACTTTTTGTGGCTGAAAACAATGGCCCTGGAACTTCTCTGGGCCACGTGTTTGTCCACGATTCAGACCTAGGGGAGAATGCCTTGTCTTCTATGAGCTGTTGAGTATTAGCTCTGAAGGGCCACCAGCCTCTAGTTTGGTGACAGTGGACTCATCCACTGGTGTGATAACTGCCAAAACATCCTTTGACTTTGAGCAGCTCAGGGGTTTTCACTTCCAAGTAGAAGCCCGGGATGGTGGCATCCCTCCCAGAAGTGCAACAGTGACTGTGAACTTGTTTGTGGTAGATGAGAATGACAACGCTCCAATCATCTTATTTCCCTTGCCCAGGAATGGCTCTATCCCAGTGGAAATTTTGTCCCACTCTGTCAGAACTGGACATTTGGTCACAAAAGTGGTAGCCGAGGAGCGGACAGTGGGGCCAATGCCTGGCTTTTCTACCATATCTCTCAGGCTTCTGATTATAGCCTTTTCAGAATTTCATCCAATATGGGAGAGCTCCCTACTGCTCTCTCAGGTCTTCCCACTGATGTGGTTAAGCAGAGGGAGTTCAGGAGTAGTGGTTCAGGACCATGGAGACCCACCACTTTCTTCTTCTGTCACCCAGGGTGTGCTGTTGAGCAACTCTGTCCCTCAGGTCCTTCCAGACTTCGAAGATGCTTGGGAAACAGGAGGACAGCTGTCTGTCCAGAACCTGTATTTAGTAATTGCCCTAGCTGGTGTTTCCCTTTTATTTCTGAGCTGCTTATTTTTCTTTTTGTGTATCAAGTTGAGACAGAACTTAAGTTGTTGCTCTCAGAACTGCTGCAACAGTTTGCTGTTGCTCTCTAGAAGAGATGAGGCATGAAAGGAAGATGGCTTCAAATCCTTGCATAACTTCAGTCATACTAGATGTCACTACAGTTGAGAGACTATCTCAGACCTATCTCTATAGGGCCTCTCCAGGACTTCTTTCTGATAATAACAGTTTGCTGTTACATAGGAAATACAGTGCTGCTGACATGAGAAATCCCGCCACTGAGGTAGGACTGAATTTGCCAATATCCGGTATTCATATTCTGAATAGGAAAGGGGATCACACAAATGTCAATGCCATGGTAAGCAAACTTTATGAGACTTGATACTCTTGACCAGGAAATGGCTCCTGGCTTTGTGCTGTAATGTGTCTTGGGTGAGTGAGTGGTAACGTTTAATCAACTGAATTGAACACTTCTGCTTTTTTTCTCCCTGTGCCAAGAATCCTGGGTATATAAAAGTATTAGAAGACTGTCCTTGACTTCAAGGAGCTTGTAGTGGTGTTTTTTTGTTTATTTGTTTTGTTTTGTTTTTAGAAAGAAGGCTAAAAACCAAACGTGTTAAAGAACAATAAAAGTAGTATAGCATAAGGGTCTAAAATTAATAATAAAGCACTGAAGTTTTTGGTACAGGTAATAAATAGCCTTGTACTTTTAAGAATAATTCCTTTTTAGGAGTTCGTTTAAAGCATGACAAAGCAAATAGCCCTGCATTTCCAGATATGTCTTCAACAACAGCTATGTGTAAGGCAACTCTATACATACAATGGGGAATAAAAAAATATGTCTTTGCATAATATGTGTTTAAAATCTATTACGGAAGTTGGGACATCTACTCATGCTATAACAATACATAATGGAAAATTATGACTGCAAAATCATAAAAATATGTTGCAATGGGTTTCCAAAGAAGGGAGAGAAAATATGGGTGGAAGGGGGGATATCAGAGAAGTCTTTGTGATAGAGATGACATTTGAATTGTGTCTTGAATGATATATCATTTACTAAAATGTGGCAGATTGTGTAGCCTATATTTTTCATGAATGCCATTTTGACAAAGTACTCAAAGTTCTTTGAGAATGACACTCCAAAAGATATAGCTAACGGCTTCACAGCAGTGTTTTGTGAGTACATAGAAACTATAAACATGGTTCAGAATGCCTGTTTGTACTGATAGCAAGAAGGTAACGCCATCTCTGAGTTTAGGACTTGACAACCTTTTATTTTGTTTTTATCGATATGTTTCACAAAGAAGAAAATGAGTAATTACTATGTCAGAACTTTTGTGTTTGATGGTATATTTATAATTCAAAGTCCTTTCAACTTGGATTTAATTTCCCTATAATTTTAGAAGCCAAATATACTTAGAAAGTAAGTAAATAAAATATTTGAGAGTTATGCATCTAATAAAAGTTAAATGATTCAAATACTTCAGTCTATAGTGGCCCTTGGTATTACAAAATTTAGAATAGAGTAAGGACAACATTTTCTAACAATTCTATAATATTACTTACTGACTTCTCATAGAAATCATGGATACAAGAGAAGGAGATATGCAGAAATTAGGGAAGGGAATTAAAACACTCTTTGTTTTACTATTCCAGTTAATAAGGGTGAAAGTGGATTATAGGTTATTCTCCCTCAAATAATGTTACTTGCAAATAAAATAGATTTACCTCCATTATAGTTTTGTATACATAATATTCTTACATGGTATAATAAAATCCAATATATAAGATATGTTTAGTAAATGCTAGCTGAATGAGTGAATGAATGAATGACTATGTGCATGTATTACTTGGATGGTAACACTGTTCAAAATAGAGGGGAAAACTTTAACTTTCTTTTCTACTTTACATGTGTATATGTGGTGAACAGTTTAAAGGTCCCTTTCAAATATATTGTAGTGATTATTTTCTTCTTCATAATGTGTACTGGTGAAACACAACATAGCAGAAGGACTATCTGCTCCTCGAGTTAACATGAAAAACCTCAGTGCTGTATTCTTTGGCTAAGTATAAGTCCATTTCCTGCAGATGACAAAAGAGTTAATAGGAATACACATCATTACATTGTGAGATTTTCAGTGATTGCTATTTAGTAGAATCTTAGTTAATTTTAAGGGAGAAAAATTGGTTCACTATAATATTAATATTTTTGGTATCAAAACACTTATTTCTACCAAAGATATTTACTATTTCTCTCTTTTATTTCATTGCTTTCTGTAGAAACAGAGTTAAGGCTATGTAGTTTGGGAATCAGGAATTGTTTGAGAAATACATTTTCACAAGACAAGAAAGAATATATAAGTGAGACAAGTGGATCTGGAAGTTGGAAGGAAAATCAGCTATTTAAATGAAAAAATATATAGCTAAGAACAAGAGAAAAATGTCCTCCCTGCTCTCCCAAATATTTTACTTATATCAGCAATAAGCAGAGAAACAGATATTCTCTTCATATGTGTAGGGATGTGTCATCCCGTTCATCTAGCTGAGCAATCTTTTTCCATCATTGTTGTTATTTCACTTTTTAGGTAGTCTAATGTCTATTAGTAATTTTTGTGGACTCGATATTTCCTTATATATAAAGAAAGTATAGTAAATAGCCTTTATAAACCTGGAATATTTGTAATTCACATAAGCATTTGCTTCTTCCTATCCAATTGCTTATTGATCCAATCTTGGTTCTTTAGGAAAGAATAAATGCTTGTCATAGTGTTCACTGAATGCTTTGTGACAGCTATGGAATTCCAGAAATAAAATATTTGTTGCTTGAATTTTATAAAACAGTCCTTTAAAAAGCATGAAATTTTATGATGATTATAACTGTGTGGCTGAATCATGTAAAATTACGTTAATACGTTTGTGTTTATATTTTCTTCAAATTCTAAGCTCTTACTCTTATCTTAGTTCACTGTGTACATTAACATAGTTTATGATACTAAAATTACATTAACATAGTTTATGATACTAAAATTTATCAGTTTAACAAATTCAGGAAAACATGATTTTTATCCATAGCACTCCTATTGGTAATATATAACAGATACAAGCAAAATTGATCCACTGCTTGTGCAACAAGTAGACAGCATGTCCCTTGTCAGTTTTTTTTCCTATTATAATTCTTAGTGGGCAATTTAATTTTTTTAGATTGATCTCTGAGATAGTACTTCTGAGAGGTAAATTTCTACTTGATATTTAAAATTGATTGCCTTGGAAATTTTTTTAGATAATACACATTAATATAGCAAAAATTCATGAACACTCAACCTGCAATTGATTTACTAAACATTCCACATGAAAAATTATAGTTTGAACATACCAATGTTATAGTAGTGTTTGTTTTAATGGCAATAAAGCAGTTTCTATTTTGCCAGGATGCATAGGTTATTTCCCATTTGCAATGTCATTTATTAACCGAGTGGTAGAATGTTTTTTACCGTCTAGATTTTTTTTTCTTGTTAACATACATTCCATAAGTAGACTTTCCCATAGGTTAATTAGATATTTCCTTATGTCTATTTTGACTTTGAAGTTGATAACCGTACTTTCAAAAATTTTGGAGTGTTGTAACTGAGGAAGCTTGCATGGTATATGAAATATATTCAGCTGAAAAAAAAACAGGTAGACAGTACAACAGTATTTGTTGTATAATAGAGAACCTCAAACCAGTAAAAAAGAAGGAAAAATAGCATCCATAACTTGAGTGGACACAAGGGAATAACAATGCCTGAGAAATGGATTTGTGAGAAAGTGTTGATAACATGTCTGATAATGTTAATAATCTATTGATTTTCGTTGCCTTTCAAAATTTTTAGTTAGAGTGGAAAAAATATTCCAGAGACTAAGTACACTTAGCTGGGGTGGGAGGAAGGTGGAGTAAATTGCTAAAAGGTTTTTACGTTGCTCAAATGCATATAATATGAATATCAGAAATATTAATATTTGGCAGAGCACCAGATGAATATGGATCATAGTCTAGGATTCTGACTAAAGTATTATGGGAAGTAAGGAATTTGCTTGATAAGGTTACTCTTAAAAATCAAAGGGAAATAATAAAGATCGTTCCTCCTATTGTTCCCAATTTTAATCGAAAGGATAAGAGAATGGTACAGGGCATAAATAAATTACATTCATCTTTCATATGCATTTATGAAAAATAAAGAATTAGGATAATTATTTCCTTCTCAAACTTCTCAAACTATATTTATAAACACAGAAGGTAATTATATATTCATCTGAAACGTGTCTTGGAATCTGTGAATGAATATGCAATCACATATTCTCCTGTGCTGCAGAGAAAGAAAAATCTTTCTATCCTATCCCAAATTCCTGGCTGCTCCTAGAGCCATCTGGTTACTGTTTACATATACCATTTTCTTAGCAGAACTAAAAAATGTACTTTCTGAATGTAGGCACATTATAGTTATTAGAATCTTTAAACAAAGTCTACAGCTTTTTTGTTTGGATGTAAAATGAGGTTCATATAAAAATAAAAATAGCCAATTAAGGCAGTTTTGAATTTTTACATCTGTTATCATCTGTTAAGGTCGGCCTTGTCATTTTCCTTTCTTGGTTTGGTATCAAGGTTATGTTGGCCCCATTAAACAAGTTAGAAAAACTTTTCTCTCTCCTATCTTCTACTTTCTGGAAGTATTTGCTAAGATTGGTGATATCTCTTTCTTAAATAAGTGCTAGAATTCATTAGTGAAGTTCTTTATGCCTAAAATTTTCTTTGTGGGAAAGTTTAACTCATAAAGTTTCTTTCTTAGTAATAGAAAGTTTTCATTTCTGTAAATTGTATTTTCCAGAAGTATATTCATTTCATCTAAACTTTTAAATATTTTGGCATGAAGTTGTTTATAATGTCCCTTGTGATCTTTTTTAACATCTGCAGAATCTATGTTGATGTTCCTGCTTTTCAATCCTGATGTTAGTTATTGTCACTCTTCTATTTTTCTTGATCACACTTGGTCAAACTCTCAAGAAATAGTGTATTAATTATATTAGCCTTTTCAAGGACTCACTTTTGACTTTTTGGATTCTCTTTCTTATATGTTTGCTTTCTATTTTATTAATTTCTCTTCTTAACTATTTGCTTCCTTATATAGTCTTTGTATTCAATTTGCTCTGTGTTTTCTAGCTTCTTATTTAGCTTATTGATTTTCAGGCTTTTGTCATTTCTAATATATGGATTTAAAACTAAATTTTCCACTAAGCATAGTATTAGCTGCCTCATGCCCATCTTGTTTTAAATTTTTAATTGAAGTATAACACACATAAAAGTACATGTATCATAAATGTACACCCTGATGAATTATCCAAGACCAACACAATCATGCAACCACCACAGAGATCAAGAAATACATTACCAGCAACTTAGAAACCCCCTCATACTTCCTTCCATCATTACTCCCCTCTGAAATGTAACTATTACCATGAGTTCCAACTCTATAAAAATAGAATCATACAGTTGATTGCGTTTTAGTGTCTGGATTCTTTGACTCAATATTATATTTATGAAATTCAACCAGAATCTTGTGTGTAACAGCAATTCATTTATTAAATTTCTGTATAATATTTCATTATATGAATATACCACAATTTATTTATCAATTTTTCTGTCAATGGACATTTTCCCAGTTTTTTGCTACTATGAACAATTCTGCTATGAAAAATTTTCTCGTATTTTAGTGCACATATATTTGCATTTCTGTTAATATATACCTTGTAGTGGAAATTGCTGGTCATAAGGTATAAGTGTGTTCAACTTTAATAGATTCTACCAATAGTTTAACAAGTTAGTTGTACCAATTTACTCTCCTACCAGTGATGCTGGAGAGTTCCAGTTACTCCACATTCTTGTTATAGTCTCATCAGGCCTTTACATTTTCATCATTCTAGTGGTGTGTGCTAGTATCTCAGTTTTATTTTAGTTCTAGATTTGTTTTATTTTTCTGTCATATAATAACTGAGTACAGAACAGTTTACATATGTGGCTATTAAAATGCTAATGCCATTCATCACTCTCCTTCCATTATATAGTTTTTAAGGTCAAGTTTATTGGTCATTTGGAAAATATTGGTTCACTGAGTTATGGATGTCTTCCAAATGTTGATACATTTTATTTTGCAGCACCAAAATAAATCACATTTTTTAGTACCATTGCCTACATCATCAGAAAATCTTTTAGTATTAGGGACCTGGAAGCTCACAGTGGTGGACACAAGTTTTCCCAAAATCTAATTCTCATTCAAAATATTGAATTTTATCATGAGCAGAAAATATTTTCAGTTGTCTTTCCTAAAGTGACAAGTTGACTTCATTCATTTTCGAGAAAATGTCTGCCAAATTTGCAAGTCTAAATAACCACAGTTTTTCTCTCTTTCTTGTCAGGTAAAAATGATATTCCTTCAAAAAAAGTGCCTAATTTTGCCTGCAAATCAAACAGTTGCCCAAATGCTTTTCCCTGAGGCAACCATCATATGCAACAGAAGTGCTTTAAGCATATATTCCAGTTCCTTATCCAAAATAGTAAAATGATGTGTACTCAATGGTAGAGGTTTACTAAAATTAATA
>PVKY010009270.1:0-13425 GCA_004027775.1 Bradypus variegatus
AATACGTGGCTTCCAAATCCGAGACTGAGACTGAGTTCAGATCCCAGTCTTGCCCCTTACTGGCTGTGAGATCTCGGGCAAGTCACCTGCATCCTAATGGTCCCCCCATGAGGTAAGTACTGTTGCCCCCATTTTATAGACAGGGAGACTGAGGATCATGCATGGGGAGCACCTGACATATACCAACATAGTGGTAATGGCAGAGATCTTCACCAAGGAGGCTGCACCATGGTGAGCCTCCCATCAAGAGGATCCATCAAGCAAAGGGTGCGTCAGAATGGCCTCAACCACCACCTGGCACACTGACAACCTAGCACTGTGAGTACCTGTTTTCTTTTCCATGAGCTCCTCTGGGGAGTGATCTTCTCACGTACAGTGGGGACAGGAAAGGTTGGAATGAATGGGTGTGTGTGGACGGGCAGGTTCCCCCCACCCCCCTGGCTCTGACCTCAAGCGAGTTATCTCCTTGGCCGTTCCCTGCAGAATTACCCCCTTTGAGGTGTGGGACAGCTTCCACTCTTGTGCCTCCAGTTGGGGGAACAGAGTCAAGACCTAACGGTGATCGTGGCACAAATCCCAGGCTCCACTTGCTATCACTTTCCCAGGAACAAACCTCTTTGCCCTCTTGACCTGTAAACTTAAATGTGTTTCTTCAGACGGAAAGGAGGAAGGACGCAGAGATCCAGACGAGGTTTAGGAACCAGGAGGAATCAGGGGATTCATCCCTGGCTGGTTCCCTCCATGTCGGGGCTGCCAAGATCTGAGTCTCAGGCTTGATTCGTTTCACTTTGCACAAGGAAGAGGAAAGAGGAAGAAGAGAAAGGCAGTTTCTACTAGGTAGGTGTCTTGGAAATGTCCCTCTCTTTGTTCACAGGAGACCACAGGGAGAGGAAAAATGGAGGTGACACCCAGCAAATGCCGCATAACAGCTCACCTGCCGGGGGTGGGACTTTGTCTCTGATACAGAACATTTTCCAGTAGAAAAGGATTCCATTTTGACCCTGAGTCATCCTCGGAAGACGCTTGCACTACTTGGGGTGTGGCCCTGGAGGTCTGGGCACCCTGCCTGCACACAAATCAAGAGGGTGGGAGTCTCGACAGAAAATGAGGCGGGAACACTCTGGTTTGTATGTTTGGCAAGAGGTAAGTGTTGGGGGTGGGAAGGAGTTTACTGATGGGCCTAAAAAATATTTTGTTATTGTACCTCACAAGTTAGAGATACTTAACGTTTATGACAGTTGTGTTTCCCTTTGAGGATTTGTTGAAGGCAGTAGACCCTCTTCCCAGAGAAGCACCAGTGCATGATTTTGTGTTGAGAGTCCAGGCCTTCTTGGAGCCACTGAGACCCGCCCATGAACTGATGAGATGGGAAAACTGGCAGCGACAAAAAAGTAATGTCTGTTGGACGGGGGTAGGGAGGGAGAGGGGATGGTTGACTGTTTGCTCTCCTGTTCTAACCCACAGCTGCTTTCTGCCCTCTCTCCACTTCATGCCCATCCCCCCACCGGACCCCAAAGCAGCAGCAGCAGAGGTGACGCCACGACCTTCCCGGCAGGGTGTGGTGGGGCAGCTGGTGTTGTGAATCAGGCCGTTGCCAATCAGAGAACGGCTACTTCACAACACCAGGGTCGCACCGCACCACAGACAGCGCATCAGCACCACCACCCGGAGCAGCCGGGGACCCCCTGCCGGGCTCTGCGCCCCCCTCTCCGCCCTTCACCGGAACCCTCTGCTCAGCTCCAGCTCGCTCATGGCTTCCCGTGTCCATCCTGCCCGGGAGGGCTCCACCCCAATGCAGGCCCTCCGAGGCTGCTCTGTAGCCCACGCTCCCCGACACAAATAGCTCCACTTGTAAAGAACAAGCCACTCCTGGCAGCATTAGCTTCCCACAGAGAAAACGGCGTTACCGGGCTTCCCGCGGCGAAAATGGAGTTTCGGCCCCTCGGAAGGGTTAAGCGCCACTAAACTAAACATTTCCTCATAGATGCTAGAAATGCATGGCAGTTGGCGGAGCTGGGACATTTGTTTTGACACTTAGCAATGGTAGCTTTTGAATAGGACAAAGTGGGAGGAAAGGGAATAGCTCATTGTAAGGATGGTGGCTTCGCGAAACATTCCTGGAGAGGGGAGGGCCTCTTGTAGCAGCATATCCAGGGAATGCATCTATTTCCTAGAAAGAAGCTGCCTTCCTTTGGGGTTATCGTTCCTCTCTTCCCTGGGCGTGTGTTCCATGATCTGAATGCTGGGTGAGAATCAGACGTGAAGAGTATGTTCTCTGGCTGTCTGTCTGCCAGGCACTCCCGTCGGGGAGAGACGTGCTGTTACCTGGGCTGACTAAGGATTTCCTTTCCCCAGGTCACCTGACAAGTTTGGAAAAATAACAGGGGTGCTTTTATGCCTAACTTCAATCTTACATGGACACCGCCATGTTTCAGAGCCAAGGCAGGAGTTTCCACGACTGGGTGGCTGGGTCCTTTCTGCGGCTAAGAAAAGGAGAATGTCCATCTCTGACTTTCTATAGGACAGGCCCAGGGTCACTCTGATGTACCCCAGCTCTGTGTAACCTCAAGGTTGTGCAGTGTTTTTACAGGGCTTTGACTGCTGTCCCATAGAAAGCTGGAGAGCTGGACAAAAACAAGGCCTGTCCGCACCCTTAGCCACTGCTCCATGCCCCTGAGGATCAGACTGAAGGGGGCAGAACTGAGCACAGAAGCCCTCCAGGGGGAGTCTGAGGCATTCCACAAAGCCCTCGTCATTCTTAGAGACCTCCACTCTGCTTTCTTAAACTGGGAAGACGTGGGAGTGTTCTCCCCCACTGCCTTTCTAAAAGGCTAGATTCTAACCTTGTTCAAAGCACTTCATAATAGAACCTGATTAAAAACCTAATCAAATCTAAAATGGGGCCACGTCCAGAGAGAATGAGGGTTCTGAAAACCGTTTAAGAACCAGAGGAATCACCACTGAATTTTGTTGTTAAGCCGGTGAACTCGTTTGATGTTGCACAATAGCTTCAAAGGTCTGAGGCTGCAGAGGCAACCCCTGTTCATCAGCACTGAGTGTTTCCAGGAGCCCAGCCTAGGGGTGCACAGCCCTGGGATGGCCTTCCGGCTCTCAGCGCTAGCCAGAGCCTTAGCCCAGATCCACACGCCTCTGCCCACAACGTGGCTTCTTTTCCAAAATGCACCCTGCCTCACTGAGAACAGTCTCCCTTCCTCTGCCCATTCCATACCCTCCAGCTGGGTAGACTTGATGCAGCCTGGCCAGAAAGAAACTGGAGAACTTGCCCTCCCCTCCCCTGTCCTTTTTTGAAGCCTGGATTTAGTGATCTCTACCATCCCAAGTCCTAAGTTTAGACTCTCTATAACTTCCTTGGGGCCCTACATTTGCTGCTATCCCATTGCAGCCAACCAGAAGCCTTGGAGGTACAGGGAAGTTGTGGGCTACATACCATCTTGTCCTCAGACTGGTCACCACCTCCTGGGAGAGCTGGGTTTAGAAGGGAGATTTCCTCAGTAAAATTTTATACGAAATCAAGCAATGGTTCTCGAAGTGTGGTCCCTGGACCAGCAGCACCAAGGAGCTAGTTAGAGAGGCAAGTCCTCCAGCCCTGCTGGATCAAACTCAGGGGTGGGGCCTAGCAATCTGTGTGTTAAGCCCTCCAGGTGATCTGATGCTGGCTCAAGTTTAAGAACCACTGAAATAGAGTTAAAGAGGGCAAATAAATAAATACAAGCATCAAATGATGAAATGGTGAGGTAGTAGACAGCCTATGCCTACTGTTTAGGGCACTTACTGTATGTTACAAACTAATTTTTTTTAAAAAAATGAACTTTAAAACAAACCCCCAAGTGTTCTGGGGCTGTGGAAACCCACTATGTCCCTTCTTCACTTGAATACCCACATGTGGGACATCTTCCTCCATCCCCCAAAGCAGGGAAGTTACAAGGTACAAGTCACTTTCCCCCAACTTAAAGGCTTAGACATATTTTTCTCATAATTTAATTCTTAACAGTACATGGCACATTTTAAGTGCTTTACAGTTCTTTAATCTGAGCTCACAATAACCCACACAAGGAGCTAGAGGCTGACAGAGGTTAAGGAACCTGGCCCCAGACGTGTGAGCATCTCAACACTGGAGCAGAGAGATTTGAGCCCCCGTGGTGCCCCCACATCTGCTTTTGATTTGCTACCTCCACGGTGAACAAATGGGAACCAGAAAAGTCAGCGGGGCCCAGCTCAGAGCACCCTGAGTCCATCTGAGCAATGAAAAGCCATTGACAGTTGGCAGCTAACTTGGGGAAAAGCCTGAACCTAAAATGTGTAGCACCTTAAAGACTAAACTTGAAAAACTTTTGCCTTGAGGTGGGTTCCATGTTTTGGAGGTGATCCTTGAGACTGAGGAAGGTTACGTATAACCTGCCCTTGGCCACACAGCTGGGCCCTCTATTTCCGGAACCAAGGGCCTTTCTTCTCCAGAACAAGGACTGACCACAGCTAGCCTTCTGGCATTTACTGCATGCCAGGCACTTCACCTGCATCAGCTCATTTAGCCTCACAGCAGCCTGGGAACAGATACCATAGTTCCCATTTTTCAGGTGAGAAAATGGTTCAGAAAGGTCGAGAGACATGCTCAAGGTTACACAGCTGGTGAGTGGGTTGTGGGCTTCTAACCCTGCCCAGCGGGCTTTGTCCTCTCTCCTTCCTTGCAGCTCTTCTCCTCCCACTGGCTATGAAGGTGTGACCATCCTTAAAGGTTCCCACCTGTCTTTGGCTTGAAATATTGGAGCCTGAGGAGCAAAGCCCTGCAGGTGAGTAAAGCGCCAGTGCCTTCCTGAAGGAGGACTCCAGGCTGTTCCCTCAGGCCCGACTCCCAGCTGGAAGAGGCATCGTTATGTGTGTGTTTGGAATAGATTTATGACTGTGAAACTCAGTCAGTATCTGTCTTGGCTTGTGTATTTTGTTTATCTTTGCCTGTATGCTGCCTACAGGAATATCCGTCAGTGCTTAGAGAAAAAAACAAACAACAGAAGATACACCTGTTCAAAGACTAAACTTAAAAAAAAAAAAAAAACCATTATAGGCGTAGGATAGAAAATGAAAGTGTGTTATATTCCTATCCCCAGAGATAGTCACTTGCCTTTTTTTTTTGTTTTAGCAATTTGAATATTTTTAAGATTACAAAGTAATACACATTTAAAGAAACCTACATCAGAACAAACTTAAATTACCTTGGCAGGTTCAGGGTCTGTGAACACACCTCAACCAGGTCTCCCTACCACTGATCCCCCCCCCCTTTTTTTTAGAGTAAGCAGTGGAAAATTCATTGGGTACCCACGTGAGAGGAACTTTTGTGAGCCCTCTTGCAACAACAGGTGAGAAAGGTGAGAGGCCTCAGCAGTGTGGGACCATTTGCTTTTACAGATTAGCTGACCCCCTTGATTTTTGACTGCATGGATAGAATGGGCAAGGGCTGACCTTGTAATTCTGTGAAAACCCAAGTCAGATCCCATCACTCTGACCTCCACTGCTCACAGCCCCACACAGCCAACCTTGCTCCCCACCCCACTCTCGCTGCCCTACCCCCCATTCCTCAGAAGGGCCTGCCTGGAGCTTTGTACACTCTGTTCCCCTTCAGGGATTTCTCTTCCCCCAGGTGTCTGTGGTCGTAGTCTCCTCCTTCAGGCCCCCCAGACCTCCCTATTCAACATGTGCCACCCATCCACAGTAGGAACCCCTCCTCTCCCTTCCCCTGCCCTGCCTTTTTTTCCTTCAAATCCCTACATAATTTACTTGTCATCTTTCATTTTCTACTTCTACGCCATCGGAGGTGATCCAGGGATTATTGTCTGATTTGTTGACTGGTAAATCCCCAGCTCCCAGAACAGTGCTAAGCACATAGTAAGTGTTCCATAAATCCTTGTTGAATAAGTAAATGAGAACCATCTTCACCAAGGCTGGGTAGTAAACAGCCTATCTCCTAACAGTCCCCAGCTTCACCAACCCAGCTGCATCTGCACTATTCCAACAGACAGCTCCTCTCTTAGCCACTTCCACATTTCATTTAAGCTCTGAAGAAGCTAAAGATTCATCTAATATAGTACTCTCATTTTACTGATTTAGACAATAAGACCCAAAGGTGAGGGTTCTTGCCTTCCATAGGGTGTTGTGACAAGGAAGATGCCACAGACAAACCCTAGGAATTTTGGGTGCATCTCGCTAAGCTTAAGGGCACAGAAAAGGCTTGTAGGCTTCCTACCTTGAGTCTCAGACAAGTTCAGACTCCCCATCACAAATTCACATAACACGCACCTCCCCACAACCCCATCTTTTAAAACACTGTGTAATAAAGCAAATAATTAGCTACTCATAACTTTGTAATATCCAACAGGGTAGAGGTCTGCTTTGGCCATTTGCCTTCCCAACACCTTGCTTGACTCCCAGGACATAGTAGGTGCTTTGGGGGACAGCTGACTCCATCTCGTGCAGTACCCTGCTCTGCCCTCAGGCATGCTTTACACTTTCCTCATCTTATAAGAGATATGTAGTACCTCTCCTCACAGAGCCACCAAACAAATGCAGGTACTGATGCCAAATAGATGGCACCACCAACTTTGGAAGAGCATCTTGGTGAGGACAACCCTCTTTCTGTCCATGGAGGGAGCATGGAATAGTGGGAATAATCTAGGACCTAAAAGAGAAATCTGAACTCTGTTACTTGCAGCCCAAAGCATTCTTAACTGGTCTAACCAGAACCACTGTATCAAAATTATCACCCTTAACAAATAGCTTGAAAATGAGGATGTCCAGGGTTGATAAAATCATTCAAAGATGCCACAAAAGCCCAGGCCTTCTGCTCTAGCACCCTTTCTACCTTAGAGTCACAACATGGCTACTGCTGTTCAAGACATCACTTTCACATTCCAGGAGGAAGAGAGGGGAAGCAGGGTGTCAGTGACATCACCTCCTTTTATCAGGAGACATAGCTTTCCCAAAAACCATCAACTGCCTCCACCCAGGAGATCTCCACTTTCGTCTCCCTGGCTGTCAGGGAAGCTGAAAAGTTGAAGCAGCAAGGATGGAGGGGAGGGAGTCAATATTACTGTAGAGTTAGCCAGCCACGTAAATTATTTTTATTGTTTTGCAGGTTTTCTTATTACAAAAGCAATGAATGCACATCATTACTTTGGAAGATAAAGAACTTTAAATCTCTGTAATCCCATCACATAGAAGTAACCACTGTTTATTCCTGATTTATTCTTCCAGATTTTCTTCTTTGTATTTTTTAACATAGATAAAACTAGACAAAGTGGCTCTATAATCAGCCTTTTCACTTATCTGATATTGTGAAAAATCTTTCCAAATCATTAAATGTTATTTGCAGAATCACTTTTGATGTCTGTATGTTCCACTGAATTGGGTACCATGATTTGTTTATCCAGTCTCTTATCGTTGGGCACTTGGTTTCTCGCATTTCATTCTTATAAACATCTAACACTGGTAGCTCCTCATAGCTAAGTCTTTGATCCCTTCAGGGAATTTATCATAAGGGAATAATCTTGGAGGTGCACATTCTTTGGAGCTTTTAAAAGATTCTACCAAATTGCCTTCCCAGATATATGGTTTGTGTGTATGATCCCTCTATTAGATATGAGTGCCTGTTTCTCTCAATACTTTCACCAACACAAAAAATATATAGGGGGATTCAAGATGGTCAGTTCAAGAGAGGCTGGGCTCACTTCTCTCCCAAAACAACAACTAGGGAGCAGGCAGTAACTGTCCATAACAATAGTTTTGGGGCTCTGGAGATCAAGGACGGTGCTCTACAACACCCAGTAAAGGGCAGGACAAAGAGACAGGGAAGCTGTCCCCTCCTGGGACAGAAAGTATCCAGTTCTCCAGTTTCTGGTGGGCAGGCTGCTCCAGACTGAATAGGCAGTGGAAGTCCACCCTCCCAAGAACAGGCCCCGACATGGTCTAGCACTGTGCTAGCTTTTGGCCAGTGAATTTGGACTGCTGGGACCACCCATGGTTTCAGCCTACCCTGACCAGCACAACTACACCAATATCTGGAGTTCCCAGGGAGATAAGAAGAGTGTGCCATCTGAGTGCTGAGGGGAAATAGGTTGCTTAGGAGTGCCATCTGCTGGCAGAGGAGGAAAGTGCACCTCCAGGAAGACAGCAAAAAGACTTTTGGGTGAAAAGCCATATATGCTGGGCAGGCCAGGAAAGTGTACCCTTCAGAAGTGGAATCAAAGGCTTTTAGGTGTCTTTACCTGGCCTCCCTGAGCCATATGGATCTGGTATGTGCCCCTTTGTGGGTCCCTGAGCCAGCTCTGGTTGGGTAATACTGACAAACCAAGTGTAAAAAAGAGCATTAACACAAATCTAATCAACAACAAAAGCTTCGAGGGAATCTGACCCACAGAGTAAACTCACCCAGATAATCTGATGTCCAGACATCAGCAAAAAACAAGCCATATTAAGAAACAGGAAGATATGGCCCAGTGAAAGGGGCAAATAAAAAAAAAGAGACACCAAATCAGGAACTAATATAGGATGTTCAAACAAATTTCCTAAACATATTCAGCGAGATGGCTAAAGATAAAAAGGATACTAAGAAGATACTGGGTGAGCATAAAGAAGAATTTGAAAGCGTGCAAAGAAAACTAATGGAACTTACAGGGATGAAAGGCACAACAGATGAAATTAAAATACAATAGAAGCAGACAACAGCAGATTTCAACAGGCAGAAAAGGGATGAGTGATCTGGAAGACAGAGCATCTGAATTCAAACAAAAGAGCAGATAGAGAAAATAATGGGAAAAAATGAGGCACACAAACATGGGTGTCTCAGAAGGAATATTTGAGGAAATAATGACCAGAAACTTCCCAACTCTTATGAAAGACATTGATAACCTGGGTCTAAGAAGTGCCGTGTACCCCAAACTGCATAAATCTGAATAGACTACTCCCAGGTACATACTAATCTGAAAGTCAAATGCCAAAAGTAAACAGAATTCTGAAAACAGCAAGAGAAAAGCGATTCACTACATACAAGGGATGCCCAATAAGACTAAGTGCCAATTTCTCATCAGAAACCATAGAGATAAGGTGGCAGTGGTATATTTTCAAGATACTGAAGAGAGAAACTGCCAGCCAAGGTTCTTTGTCCAGCAAAACTGTCCTTGAAAAATGAGGGGGAGTTTAAGATATTCACAGCTAAGCAGAACCTCAGAGAGTTCATTAACAAGAGACCTGCCCTACCTAGAAATACTAAAGGGAGTTTTGCAGGCTGAAAGGAAATAACAGGAGATAGAGGCTTGGAGGAGAGAGTAGAAATGAAGATTATTAGTAACAGTAACTAAAAGGGTAAAAAGAAAAATAAGATATGACATATAAAAACTAAAGGATAGTTGACTTCCGGTAAGATGGCAGATTAGGAGAGACAGAGCAAAATTCTCCTCTGTGAAAAACACTAGATGAAGGACAGAAAGTGCTCCAGAACAGCATTTCCAGGGTGCCACCAACTGTAGCTGGAGAAGATGAAAGACTGTTCAGGAAGGGTGAGTGTTCAGGTACGCCACCCAGAGCCCTGAGAACTGCCAGGACCACTGTGTCCTGGAGTAGATTCCCTGCCAAACTGCTCAGGGCATACCCCCCACCCACAGGGCTAGCAGTGCCCAGTGCACAGGGAAAATTGGTGCACCAATAGGATTTCCACCTGGTTTGAACCCTGCTCAGTGCATAGATGAAGTTGGGGGAGAAGTGGCTTGTGAGGGTAAGAGGTAGCTCAAGAGCACCACCTTCTGGTAGGACAAGGAAAGTGCATTCAACCAATCTGTACCTCTTTCAAATTACAGATAAATGTTCAAATAATCTTGTATATCCTAAAATAACCCTATCAAGATAATCAAATGCCAAGAGGCCAAGAACAACAGAAAATTTTAAAGCATATGAAGAAACCAGAAGATATGGACAAACCAATGTCCAAATTTAAAAACTAGAGGAGACAAAGAACTCAGAACAATTAATCAAAGAAGTATACACAAATCTCCAAAAGAACATCAGTGTGATGGCTAAGGATATAAAGGACATGAAGACCCTACAAGAGCATAAAGAAGAATGTGAAAGAGTAAATTTAAAAATAGCAGATCTTATGGAAATAAAAGATAATGTTGATCAAATTAAAAATATTCTTGAGATACACAACAGATTTGAAGTGGCAAAAGAAAGAACTGGTGAACTAGAAGACAGGGTGATGGAATGCAAAAGCACAAAAGAACAAATAGTGAAAAAAAATCAAAAAATTTGAAATGGATTTCAGGGAAAAGATAGACAACATGAAGTGCACAAATATAAGTATCATTGTTGTTCCAGAAGGTGAAGTAAAGAGTGAAGGGCTAGGAAGAGTATTCGGAGACATTGTTTCGGAAAATTTCCCAGCCCTTCTAAATGACATAAATATGCAAATCATAGATGCCCAATGAACTCCAAACAGAATAAATCCAAATAAACCCACTCTGAGACATATTCTGATCAGATTGTCAAATGCTGAAGAGAAGGAGCAAGTTCTGAAAGCAGCAAGAGAGAAGCAATTCACCAAATACAAGGGAAACAACATAAAGACTAAGTAGTGACTACTCAGTGGGTACCATGGAGGCAAAAAAAGGCAGTGGTATGACATTTAAAATTCTGAAAGAGAAAAATTACAAGCCTAGAATACTTTATCCAGCGAAGCGCTCTTTCAAAACTGAGGAAGAGCTTAAATTTTTCACAAACAAATGCTGAGAGTATTTGTTAAGAAGATACCTGCCCTGCAAGAAATGCTAAAGAGAGCTCAACCAAAAAAAAAAAAAAAAAAAAAAGGAGAGAGACCTGGTGAAGGGCACAGAACTCAAGAGTATTAGTAAGGGTAGCATATAGGAAATAGAGGGAAAAAATAGATCTGACAACTAAAAACCAAAGGATAAGATGGCTGATTCAAGAACTGCCTTCACAGTAATAGGATTGAATGTGAATGGATTAAACTCCCCAATTAAAAGATATAGTTTGGCAGAATGAATTAAACAATATGAACCATCAATATGCTGTTAACAAGAGACTCATCTTAGAATCAGTGACACAAAGAGACAGGAAGTGAAAGGTTGGAAAAAAATATTCCACACAAGCTACGACCAAAAGAAAGCAGAGGTAGCAGTAGTAATTTCAGATAAAAGAGACTTGAAATGCAGACTGTATCATAATAAAAGGGACAATTCACCAAGAAGAAATAACAATCATTAATGTTTATGCACCCAATCAAGGTGTTCCGAAAGACATGAGACAAACATTGGCCAAACTGAAGGAAACAACAGATATTTCCACAATAATCATGGGAGGCATCAGTACATCACTCTCCTATAGATAGAACAACCAGACAGAGGACCAATAAGGAAATTGGGAACCTAAATGATGTTATAAATGAATTAGACTTAATAGACATATGTAGAGTGCTGCATCCCAAATAACCAGGATATATATTCTTCCCTGGTGCTCATGGAAAGTTCTCCAGTATAAATCATGCTGAGGCATAAAACAAGCCTCAATAAATTTAAAGATCCATGGATGATTGTATGTTATGTGATTGTGTTTGAATGAAACTGAATAAAAAAAAATTATTCAAAGAACCTTCTGTGACCACAGTGGAATGCAACTAGAAGTCAATAACCTTCAAAGATCCAGAACATACACAAATATATGGAGGTTAAACAACACAAACCTAAACAGTAATTGGACAAAGAGGAAATCGCGAGAGAAATTGCTAAATATCTAGAGATGAATGAAAATGAGAACACAATATATCAAAACCTATAGGATGCAGTGAAGACAGCGTTGAGGGGAAATTTACAGCTCTAAATGCACACATTAAAAAGGAAGAAAGCTAAAATCAAAGAATTAATGGAAGAACTGAAGAAGCTAGAGAATGATCAGCAAACTAACCCTAAAGCAAGTAAAAGAAAAGAAATAACAAGGGGGTAAAGCAGAAATAAACGATATGGAGAACAACAATAGAATAAATAAAACCAAAAGTTGGCTGTTTGAGAAGATCAGCAAGATTGACAAACCCTTAACTACACTGACAAAGTAAAAAAGAGAGAAGACCGAAATAAACAAAATCAAAAATGAGAGAGGGGACATTACTGTGGATCCCAAAGAAATTTTTTAAAAATCATAAGAGGATACTATGAACAACTGTGTGCCCACAAACTAGACAATTTAGAGGAAGCTATATTTCCTGGAAACACACAACCTAGGCTAACAAGAGAAGAAACAGAAGACCTCAACAAACCAATCACAAGTAGAGAGATCCAATCAGTCATCAAAAAGCTTCCTATAAATAAAAGCTCAGGGCCAGATGGCTTCAAAGGTGAATTTTACCAAGCTTTCCAGAAAGAACTGATACCATTCCTCCTCAAACTTTTTCAAAAATTGAACAAAAAGGAACACTACCTAACTAATTTTATGAAACCAACATCACTCTAATACTAAAACCAGATAAAGATGATACAAGAAGGAAAAAGTACAGGCCAATCTCCCTAATGAATATAGATGCAAAAATTCTCAACAAAACACTTGCAAATTGAATCCAAAGGCACATTAAAAAAAATCATACACCACATGCCAGTTTGTATATATTGTGTCCCCCAGAAAAAGCCATATTCTTTAATGCATTCTTGTATGGGCAGACATGTTAGTGTTGATTAAGTTGGAACCTTTGGATTAGGTTGTGTCCATGGAGATGTGACCCACCGAACTGTAGGTGATATCTGATTAGATAGTTTCCATGGAGGCATGGCCCCACCCCTTCAGCATGGGCCTTGATTAGTTTACTAGAGTACTATATAAGCTCAGACAGAAGGAGCAAGCTTGCTACAGCGAAGAGGGACACTTTGAAGAATGCACAGGAGCTGAGAAAGGAACATCCTTGGAGAAAGCCATTTTGAAACCAGAACTCTAGAGCAGAAGCCAGCCACGTTCCTTCCCAGCTAATAGAGGTTTTTGGGCGCCATCAGCCATCCTTTAGTGAAGGTACCCTGTGTTGATGCCTTACCTTAGACACTTTATGGTCTTAAGACTGTAACTTTGTAACCAAATGAACCCGCTTTATAAAAGCCAATCTGGAAGAGAACCTATGATGGCGGCTAGGTGAGACAGAGCAAGGAGACACGTCCGTGAAAAACAATGAATAAAAACCAGAAAGTGACCCAGAACGTCACCTCCAAAGTAGCACCAGCCAGACAAGGTCTGCTAAAGCCACAGGGAACGTGCATTTGGTGAAACCAGGAGTCTGCATTCTGAAAGAAGTGAGTGAGTCGGCTGAGTCCCTCGGCCACGCTGCGGTGCGGGGAAACAGTGGCTTGGCGTTGGGAGCCCGGGAGCAGTGGC
>PVKY010009271.1:0-13426 GCA_004027775.1 Bradypus variegatus
CCACGGTGCCCTCATGCAGGAAGCAAAAGCACCACCGGACCAGGGAAAACAGCTGGCCCGTGGCTTCTGGGTTTGCACCCTATTCTATGCGGTTCTTGGAGTGGTTTGGGGGGATTATGGCAGCCTTGTTTTTGAATCTGTGGGTTATGGCTGCTCCCCGATGAGATGAAAATGCAATGATCTATGTAGGGGTCTCCCACTCTCCCCCTCCCTTCCCTGTTGCTTTTTGGTGACAATCAGCAGGAGAGAGGGAAAGGCTTGTCTTCCTCCTCCCTGTTAATACCCGTCTCTGTCGCTTCTTCCATTTGTTCATTAATAACCTCTGCACCAAGTGGGGGCAAAGCTGGTCTGGGCCTCTCCTGTGGCCACAGCCAGAGCTTAGAAGATTAGCATGAGCAGCCAGGAGCTGCCACCAGGAGCGACTCCCGAGAGGAGGTTGTCAGGACAGCTGCTGCCTGCTCCAGCTCGTGGCGACAGCCAGGTTGCTGTGGGGGAGTCTGGGTGGCACTGGCTTGGCAGCCCAGCACTGGCGGGTTAGGGGTGGTCCCACAGACACAGACACTGCAGCTGGCACAAAACCCAGCTGCCTCTGCAGGACACCCCTAGGCCATGGCCCACGTGCACCTGTAGCTCCAAGCCACGCTACCATAGCTGGGCCCTACTTTGCAAACCAGCCCCTCACCTTGCTCAAGGCTGACCCTGTGGCAGCCACCTGCTGTGGTGAGGACCCAGAAGCCCAAAGCCTCCAGACACCTGGCCAGGCAAGCCCATGGAGAGCCGACCAGCGAGGGTCAGATTATAGCTGATGGGCTCCACACCGGGTGGGGGGGTGTCCCCAGACCCTCCTCGCCATCCCTGGTCAGGTCCACCGGACAGGGGAATGCATGGGGTCCTTGAGGAGGCCTGTCCAGCCAAGGCATGGCTCTGGGGTCAGGGAAGTCCTGGGGGGGGAATAAAGAGTAATGGGCATGTGGAGCTCACGGGACTTGCCACTGGGTGGAAGTGAAGTAGAAGGCGTTCTGAGCAGCGGGTGATCGGGGGCACTTCTTGAGATGGGAAAGGCTGGGTGAGGGCACCTTCCTGTTCTCAAATACCCCAAGCATTCACAGATACAAGGTTGTGTACCCTCCAAAATAACAAAGCTCTTATTTGTGTCACATTATCCACCTGATTTCCCTTTGCTAAAGAAATCCCTCCCCAGAGCAATCACTACCAGGAATTTGGCCACATCCTTTCAAACCCCAGGGTTTTATACTTCATCACGTATTTTTAGTCTGTTAACAGTATACATATAGAGAGTCCCTATATAAAGATGGATGGATGGGAATGAATGGATGGATGGATAGATGGATGGGTAGGGGGTGGATGGATGGGTGGGTGGGTTGGTGGATAGAAACAAGAAACACCTGTCGTTAGGATAAGGTTCTGTGGTGATGGTAAAATGGGAACAGCAGTTTAGGAACATGGGATACAATATTCCCAGCTGTGAAAATGGAGACCTCCAAACACTCATTCCCATCTCAGCAGATGGCGGTGGCCATCAGGACACATGGCACCTGGGTGCCCAGACTCACAGCCAAAGAGCCATTTATCAGTTTTATTTTTAAAATGTCAATAAATATTTAACAAAATAAGCCAGGAGTTACTTGGGGTTAAACTAACCATTTAAAGCATGCAGGGGGCACAGGGGACCATCAGGTGTGGGTCCCCTGGTCTCCGATCCTCGTCCAGACCCCCCTCTGCTCTCTGCAGGCAGTTCAAGGTGTGCTGCCGGGCCGTGGGGGTCCACCCACCCCTGGAGCTGTCCCAACACCAGATCAAGTTTAGGGCCACCGCCCTGTATGACACATCGGTGGCTGCCCTTTACGTGGTCAATTCCCACATAAGCACCAACGCCCTGACCCACTTGGTGCCGCACATCAGTGTAGGGGGTGCCAGCCCTGTGGGGCCCACCTCCTTAGAGTTCCTGCTGCACCCCGGTGCGCCCCTCACCATCGCCCCCTCCGTGGACACGGTGCTGCCGGGAAAGGTGGGTGCAGCTCGCGGGTGGGTCCCCAGGTGCTCGACACCCACCCCAGCCCGTACCAGCTTGGCCTCCCTTGGCCCCCGAGTCCACCCGGTAGCGGCCAGCCGGACCTCACAGGGCACTGGGCCCAGGGGACTGGGTCAGGCCTGCTTTCAAGTGGCCTGACTTGAGCGGTGCCGTGGGGTCCCGGGTCCCAGGTCCCAGTCACCCCACCCCCTCTACTGTGTCAGACGAAGCAGCCAAGCGCGGCCCGGACCCCCCATGCCCACCCCTGGCCCTGGGCATGTTGCTCAGCCTTTCTGAGCTCAGACCCTCGCCTTCAGAACTTGGGGGGACAGCTGCTCTGTGGGATGTTGAGAGGACCAAGGAGAGGGTGCTGGGCCGGGGTGGGGAGAGAGAGGAATGCATTCCTTCAGGTTAGCCTGTTGCCTGGGTGACCATTAGCACCACCCCCCCAACCAGCGCTCACACTGCTCTGAGAATTGGAGGCTGTGGGGAGTGGACCCCCTGCAGTTCCATCACAGAGGGAGGTTCCACAGGGGACAGACTACAGAGAAATGAGCAGAAACGACACGGGGAGTGAGACACGCTGGGGGGCAGGAGCACCCCTAAATCTGTGTCTCACTTCAAAGGCTCCCCGCTCACCCACGCCCGCACCCACGTGGGAGGTGGGGAGGAGGCAGGCCTGGAGCCTGTCTCAGCTGAGTCTCCAGGAAGGGGTGGAGGCACCAGGTGCATGGGGATGCCGGCCCGGGGGTGGGGGTGCAGCCTGGAGAACCCTGTGCCTGCTCCACAGAGAAGCCTGGCCCAGGTGGCCTTCCCGCCCTTGCTGCCCGAAGAGGAGGTTTGCGGGGACCTCTGCAGACTCTGAGCAGAGAAGCTGAGAACAAGGTGGCATGGGGGGCACGGAGAGGGCCCAGGGGCACAGCAGGGAGGGGGATGCGGGGATATGGGGTGCTGCCTGGTGAGCACTGGGCCCACCCCCTCTACTCCCCCACCCTCTCAGGCAGAGGCAAACCAGCTGGCGCCGGCCCCATGGCCCCCTCCTCTGCCTTGGCTGCGGGACAGAAGTGCAGAGCCCAGCGTGGCCTGAGCCTGTTGCTGCCTGGGAAGCACACGCTTCTCAGTCACGCTTGCTTCTATCTGGAGCCAGCTCTGCTCAGGCACCCCGGAGAGAAAGCGCCTGCCTTAGACCTGCGAAGGGTGCAGTGCGCAGTGCTGGGGGCACCAGGAGCAAGGGCCTTGGCTCTGGTCGCCTCTACGCCTTGCCCGTCTGCATCGTTCAGTTCCCATGTGCTGCCATCGGGGTTTCTTATGGAGCAGCTAGATTTTTGGGCCCCTCTGAGTGGCCCCCGCACCCCTGCCCCAGCAGTTGGCCCAGGCCCGGGATGGGCCCTGGAGGAGCCCCTGTGGGCAGCTGCCTGGCCAAGGTGGAGCCCTAGGGCATGAGTGCACTGCCGGCCTCACCACCCATCTCGCCTCCTCCCAGTTCTGCAAGGACACAGCCACCCAGAGGAGGGACCTGCAGAGACAGTCCAACCTGATGCGGCTGCCTAACCGAGAGCGGCTTTTCTGGACCTCCAGCTCCCATGACTCGGAGCTGCAGAGGCAGGAGCTCAATGCCAGGTGGGCGCGAGAAGGGGGTGCCCCCAGCCCCCTCTGATGGAACCTGGTTCTGGCCCAGTGGACACTTCCTCCCACAGACATCACAAGTGGTGAAGTAGCGGGAGCAGCTCAGACTGCTTGGAGCAAGCTGAAGTGATACATGGGGCCCAGAAGTCAAGGGCTAGGCTAGCTTCAGGCACAGCTGGATCCAGGCATTGCCTCAAGGCCCTTGAGGCTCTGTTTTCCTGGGCCCCTGCTTTCCCTTCATTCTCTGGGCCCAGTGTTCTCACAAGCAGCCTCACTCCATGGGCTGGTGGTGAGGATGCTACTGCTGACCCCCATTTTCCCAGCTCAGGAACCCAGCCTTCCCAGTATCCACAGTGAACCTCAGGGAAGCTCTGATGGGCTGGTTACTTGCCTGCCCCAGGCTTGTCCCTGTGGCTCCAGGATATTGGCTTTGTGGTTCCATGCCAAGGGCACCTACTCCCCTGTGGCTGACTTGACCAGGACTGTGGGGTGGGGGGAGAAGTCCCCACAAGAACCAGAGAAGGGAGTGGGAAAGCCAGCTAGGCTACAGGCTGCTGCCTCTGGCCCCGTCCCGTCCTTCCCCAGAGGCCCCTCTGAGCTCAGGGCCTTTGGGGTGGGGGCAGCATCGTGACCCCAGGACTGGGCAGGGCCGCAGGTGACTGTGTCAGCTTCCCTCCAGCTGCAACGAGTGCCAGGTGGGCCAGGCGGCCCTCGCCAGAGCTTTTGGGGAAAAGTTTGACAGGTTTGTGGTCCCATGTGTCATTGCTACTGGTGACATCAAACACAATAAGGAAACAGAGCCCATGAGCTTCAGGTGCAGCCGGTGGTTCTGGTCACTACCCCCTCTGCTGCAGATCCCCAAGTGGAGAGGCCCAGGACACCCAGGTGCTCACTGGCCTTGACCACTCGGCCCTCACCAGGCCCACACCCCACCCACAGCCCCCACAACACCCTGTACCTGGAACTGTGCTGCCCGACAAAGGCAAGACCTCCTGCAACTTCGGAGACATTCCCGTAGGTGAGACCCTACCCAGCCCAGGCCCCCCGCCCCGCTCGTGCTCAGCAGACGCGGGCACACCCGCTCCCTAAGCCCTGCGGGCGGTGGCCTGGGCCGCGGCAGCTGGCACTCTCCGCCCTCTTTTCAGGCCACTACAGCTTAAGGAAGGTCTCGATCCAGAACATCTGCCCCAGAACCTCACCGGATCCTTCCCGCCGCGGGGCCTCCTGCGGGGTTGAAGCCCTGCTCCCTGCCCCCGCCCCACCCCCACCCGGGAGGCCTGGCCACCACCCCCCGCCCTGGCTCCGCCCCAACTCGGGAGGCCCGACCGCGACCCCCGTTCCGCAGGGCCCTCCGTCCCCCTTGACGCGGGCTCCCAGGTGGAGTTCTTCCTGCTGAACTTCAACGGCCCCTTCCTCCTGCTAAACCCTTTCAGCCGGCTGCAGGTGGACAAGGTGCAGGTCCCGGTGCTGTGCTTCTCCCCCCAGGAAAGCGTCCAGGTAAGTGCCCTGGGCCGCAGGGCCAGGCCCGCCCAAGCCATGGCTGCAGCCCAGGAGCTCCGCAGGCCGCCCACTCTGCCCTTGCCAGGGTGCATGGTCCCCCCAGGCCCAAGAGACGCTGGACATCGTCAGCAAGAGAGGCACCCTCACGCTCACCCTCGTGGGCACTGGCCTGGCGTCCATGGTGACCTGCTCCATCGAAGGAAGCGTTCTGGACATGGGCTACATCATCGCCAAAGAGTCCCTCTCCTCCAGCTTCAAGGTCCGGGGCCCCGAGGGTTTGTGCCGGGAAGGCTCAGGCCCCGCTGCAGAGGAGCAGGGGAGTGCACGGCGTTGGTGCCCAGGGGGCCTGGAATGCCCCCTGCCTCCCCACCTCCCATTGCCCCTGCTGCCTCTATCTGGGCTCCTTCCACTCGCCCAGACCTCAAGGTGAGGCCCCACCGCCCTGTGGGCTCCCAGCCCCGCACGAGGGCCGGCTACTCTTCTGGGGCCTCCCACCAGTCTTGGGCTCCAGCGACCCTGTCCAGGAACCCTATCTCCCCGCCTGGAGCTTCCGGGACAGAGGGGCGCGGGCCTGGAGGAGCCGGGGGCAGCGGCCGGGCGAGGCCGCTGAGGCTGGTGGCAGCTGCCGCGGGAGGAGGTGGAGAGTGGCGGCGCAGGGCCCAGCGCGCCCCGGAAGGCGGCGGCCGGGGACGGGGAGAGGGGCTGAGCTCGCCTGCGGGACGCCCCCAACCGTGGGGAGGGGGCCGCTCTGGGTGACCAGAACCCTGCACGTTCCAGCTGCAGAACAACTCCTCGCTCCCCATCAAGTTCTCCATGAGGCTGGACAGCCTCGCCTCCAGCAGGGGCCGCGACGAGGCGCTGCCGCAGTTCCTCGCCTTGCGCTCCCAGAGGACCGACTCGGTCGATGATCAGCGGGCGGCGCCGCGGGGCTGGGCGGGGGCAGTGGGGACCGAGCCGGGGCGGGGCCTGGGGTCAGAGGGGGCGTCGGCGGGGGAGGGGCAGTAGTGGGGGGCAGCGGAGCCGGGCTGGCCACCCCCGCGTCCCGCCCGCAGGGATGCAGAACTACAACGGCCAGAGCGTCTTTGGTGTGGTCCCCATCGAGGGCGTCATCGACCCCGGGCGGGCGCAGGGCTTCACTGTGACCTTCAGCCCGGACCACGAGAGCCTGTACGTCTCCGACCGGCTCCACGTGGGGCTCTTCAACAAGGTGCGGCGCGCCCCGCCCACCGCTGTAGCCCCGCCCCTACGCCAGAGGCCCTCGCAGCCCCCCGGCCTCGAGGGCGCAGGCGCAGGCGCAGGGCGGTCCTTCCATCCATTGGTCAGCGGCACTTTGCCTGGGGGTTCTGCGCGGCGTTGGGGGTTTTCGCGGTGGCGAGACCAGAGCTCCCCGGCCTAGGGATGTCCGTCCATCCCTGTCCCCTCTCCGAGTCAGCCCGCACAGCCGCGGAGCTGCTGGGACAGGGGTCCCCTGCCTCTTCCCAGAAAGCTTCCCACCAGCTCCTCCTGAAGGGCGCAGCCCGCGAGCACATGATGTTCGTGGAGGGCGGAGACACCCTGGACGTGCCTGTGGAGTCTCTGACCGTGACCTCCGCCTTAGACCCCGAGCGCAGAGAGGGTGAGCACCCGGCAGCTGGTGGGCAGGGAGCGGGCGCCCTCTAACCCCACCCCCAGGCCACTCAGAGGACACCGAAGTAGGGACCCAGATACGGGGCCCATCAGCCCCAGGCCCAAGCAGGGTGGCCGCCTCCAGACAGAGCTCTGAAGAGGACTCCAGCACTGCCCAGCCCTCGGCCTGACCCCGGCTCCACTGCCCTCACTCTCCACCCAGCCAGGCCCTCCCACTGCAGAGACTGAGGAGCTGAGACCTACCTTGGTGACCCTGGACTACGTCCAGCTCGACACGGACACACCAGCCCCACCAGCCACCCCTGAGCTGCAGGTGGGCTGTATCTGCGCCACCCAGCTGTCCCCAAAGAAGGTGAGTACGGCACTGCCCCAGGGGGCAGCCCTGGGCCCTCCTGGCCTTGTGCTGAGCTGGGGGGTGGGCAGCCAGGCCCCCTCTCCCCTGGTCCCTCTGCCTCCTGGGTGCTGTGCTGGCCCCCCGCTGGCCCCAGCAGCCCCCATGGCCTGCAGACTGTCGAGTTCCGCCTGGACAGCACGGCGGCCCTGCAGCACAAGTGTTTCTCCATCGAGCCCTCCCGCGGCGTTGTTGAGCGCAGCCAGACCAACGCCATCAGCATCTCCTGGACGCCCACTGCTGATTTCAAGGTGGGTCACCGCCTCCCAGGAGGCCTGGGGAACCCCCTGCCCACCCCTGGGGGGGGCAGCTGCAGGGGGGCCCTGGACGGGTGAGAGGGTGCCACTGCCCAGTGTGCCCCTCAGCTAAGTGACCCCCCCCCATTCTAGCCGGACCACCCTCTCATGGCGTCAGCCCTGCTGCAGCTCAGGGGGGACGTGGAGACCTACAAAGTTCTCTTTGTGGCCCAGGTGGTGAGCGGCTCCTGAGGCCGCAGGAGCCTCCACACAGAGCCCCTCGCAGCCCTCCCCCCCCCAGGCTGTGGGCCAGGAGAACCATGCCAGGGGCTGGGGCCCAGCCAGCTCCTGCTGAGGAGGTTTCAATGGGCAGCCCCCTGCATTGTGCCATGGCCAGGCTCCCGGGATCCTCCCATGACCACCGTCACAGCTTCCTACCGCCCTGAGCCAAGAGTCTACCTTTGGCCACACAGTTGGAAGCATCGCCAAGGCCTGTCCAGCCCCCAGCCTGCCCCTGGCCGAAGCCCAGTCCCTGGAGCCCCTCCCGCCCGCCCCAGACCTGCCAATAAACCCCCTCCAGCCACCACATGCAGCCCCTGGTGTGTGGCATTGCTGGTCACTCACTGCCCACCTCACACACAAACCAGGCCACAGAATGACAAACTAAGGAAGGGATTCCTGGGGAACACTGGTGGAATAGCGAGCACGGAGGGACAAGACTGGAGAGTGCCGGGGGCCCAGAGCCAGACCAAAAGGCCCGGGGTGGGGGAAGTGAGCAGGGGGCCCAAAGCCCAGAGCTGACCCCTTAGGCCCCTCCCAAGCAAGGGCTGAGCACAGGTCAGGTCCCCCGTCGCTCAGCTCCTCACCTGACAGCCCAGCCAGGGTCCAGGTAGGCCCAGCACCTGCGTACACTGCCCCCCTTGGCCGAGCTGGGCTCTTGGGCCCTAACTGGCCCTGCTTAGGGGAAGACACCCCGTCTGCCCCACCCCACCCCCTAGCCTGCAAGGGGCTCCTTCTTTCCTCCTCGCACAGGCCCTGCACCCCTGCCCCACCCCATGCCAGCACCAGGACCGCATTTGCAGCGCCCAGCCCCTGGCCAGCCCTGCTGTCTTTCTTTCCCAACCTCAAGCCGGTGCTGAGCCTGCAGGGGCTTCGGCAGCACTTCTGTCCGGAGGCCTCAGCAAGCCCAGGAGCCCCTGCCCACCCACAGTCCTCCCTCTTCCTCAGCAAATGGAGGCACAGCCCCTCTAGCCTACATTCTGGCCCAGCCCTTCTGCTGCCGGGCCTTCTGCTCGCTGGCCGCGGGACCCCCAAGTCCTGTGCGAGGACAGGGCTGCCCGCTCCCGAGTTCCGGCCATGGCCTCCCGCCGCCTCCTTCCTCCCAATCCTGTGCCGGGCTTTGAAGGCCGGGGTCAGTCAAGGCGGGCTCTTAGAGAAGGGGGCGCCGAACGGCTTCAGGCAGGGTCCAGCCAGCCGGGCAGGGAGCAGGAGCCTGGGGGACCCAGGGGACAGGCAGCCGCCACCCGCAGACCATGGTCAGGACCCTTGTCACGCGGGAGGTGCACAGCCCTCCCTGGTGCCCGAGCAAAACCCAGCCCCTGCCCTTCACTGCGCTGCCTCCAGCCCGCTGTGCTGAGGCTCCCGCGGAGAGTGCCCCGGCCGGGCCTGGTGGCCAGGGGTGCCAGGCAGGGCCCCAGGCCTTCCCCAGGCCAGCGGGTAGGGTCCTCGTAGAGCGAGCGCTGGGCAGCCTGCGGCCCCGGGTACGCGGAGCCCACGTTCCCCAGAGCCGGGCGCGGCCCCGGGCGGAGGGCAGCTCGGGCAGCGGTCTGCGCCCGCGGGCACCGTGAAGCCCCGATGCCCCGTTCCCACGCCTGCCCCCGGCCGCTCGTGACCCAAGGAGTCTGTGCTGGGTGCCGCGCCCGGCTCGGGGCTTCTTTGCCGCCGGCCGCGGCGCAACTACCCAAGCGGCCCCGAGGGTCCCCGGCCCACCCCTGACCCCCGAAGGGCGGGGGTTCCGGGGCGTTATCTCCAGTGGGCGGGGCCTCGGCTGCTGCCGTCCCCGACTCGCGTGATTCCTACAAGGACTATGAAGTGGGGGCCGGAGATCCCGAGGCGCCCCGCCAGAACAGCCTGGGGCAGGTGGGGTGCGTGGAGCCGCCGTCTGATGGTTCGCCCGGGGGTAGCCTGCGGGGGTCAGGCCACCGCGCTCCCAGCCCTGCCCTCTCACCCCGCTTGGTTCCCCCAGCACAGAGCTGGCCTCCGAGCCACTGCCCGGCCCCGCGAGGAACTGGGTGAGCCCTGGGCGGCCTCCCCGCCGCCAGCCTGCGCCCGGCCCCTCCTGCCTCCACCCAAGGGAGGCCCCCGTGCACAGTCAGCAGTTTGGGCACAAGGCTTGTGCTGTCTGCTGAGGACAGTATGTTCTAGGAGTGAGACCCAAAGCCACCTCCGGCCAGACCTGGAGGGACAGCTGGGGCTATGCAGCCTAGAGAGACACGCTTTCATCCTGTCCCTTGTCCCGGGGGTGCCCAGTAGCCTCGGTCAGTCCAGCGGTCAGGCCCTGTCCCTGCCCGGGCTCTGCTGGCTGTCCTCCTCCCGCTGCTGTGTGGGGTCCCAGTCAGCTGCATCCAGCTCTGCTGCCCCCGAAAGCAGGTGCATGCCCAGCCCCACTGCTGCCAGGCAGCAGCCCTGCAACCTTATGGCCGTGCCCTCGGACAGCCCATGCACAGCACTGCAACCTGTGAGCGCCTGCTGGGGCTGGCGGCGGGGGTCGAGCCCAGGCTTCCCCCACACACCGGGCCCCCTGCAGCCGACAACTCTGACCAGAACCCACCGGGTGAGCAGCCGCCCCTGCCCTGCTGGGAGCAGGTCCCCGACGCCATGGCCCCTCCCGCCTGCAGCCTGTGCACCTGGGGCTGCCACCCATGAGGAAGCTGTGAAAAGGACCAAACCCTAGTGGCAAGAGACGCCCACTCAGTCCCCTGCCCAGGGCCCCAGATCTGCTGTGGGGGCAGCCCCCTGGGGCCCAGCGCCTGGTGCCCCCTGCAGGAGTGGGAGAATCTCTTGGAGCCAGGCTCAGTGGAGTTTGGGCCCATGGGGGCTTGCGGTGTGGAGCCCCCACTGCCCACCACCATGCCCCTGGAAGGCGGTCCTCCAGCACAATGCTGTGGCCCCCATCTCATTGCTACGTAACAGGCAGCCCCCCGAGCCAGGCCCTGTGCTGGCCGCCTACCCCTTCAGGCCCCTGGGCGCGAGAAGCGCCCTCCCCTGCTCCTGCTCAGTGAGGCTGCCATGTCTGCAGCTTTTTCAAAAGAGAATCAAGTTTGTATCTAGGTGGTCTCCACTTGGATGAGAGGGGTTTCGGGGTAATTCAGGCAATGTGTCTGCCCCTTATCTACCCCCAGCCTTGGGTTGCATCCTGAGGGCCAGCTTGGCGAGTGCGAGCAGTGTCCAGTGTCACAGCAGCCATGGGGCAGCCACGTGCAGGCAGCTGGGCCCGGAAGACCCCCTACCCTCTCTGGGCCCCATCTTTGCTCCCCTTCACCCCCAGTTCAGGGAACAGTGAAGCTCAGACTCAGGCCAGACCATTTACTGGATACTGGCGGGGGGGGCAGGGCTGCGGGTCCTCACCCTGGGGGCTTCCCGAGGCGCAGCTGCTACTGCACCAGCTTGAAAGACTCTCCAGTCATCATGGCCACGAACTCTGGGGGTGGAGAAACAGGTCAGCTGCGCCCCGAGTCCCAGCCGCCCGCTCCCGGCCCCCGCTCACCCTTGTAGTCGATGGTGCCGTTGCCGTCCTTGTCTGCCTCCATCATCATCTGCTCGGCCTCCGCCTCGTTGAGGGGCTCCCCCGAGTTCATGAGCACGTACCTGCCCGACCCCGTGCTGAGCCTCGCGCCCGGCCTGCATCCCCTGTGCACCCCACACCCCTGACCCATGCCCCCCGCGCCCACCGGCCTACTTGAGCATGTTCCAGTAATGTAGCCCTTGCCCTCCTTGTCGAAGACGTGGAAGGCTGCCCTCAGCTTGCCCTCCTGGTTCTTGGCCTTCTCATGGTAGACGCCCATGGGGTCCAGGAAGCCGTCGCAGTTGAAGAACCCCTTGTCTGCCGGGGGCAGGCCGGGTGGGAGCCGGGGCCACCCCATGGGCCCCTCCTGCACGCGTGGGGGGCTGGGGGCTGGCCCAGGGCTGCACCCCACCCCCCGCCGCACACGCATAGGGCCCGGCCCCCACCCCTGGGTCCGGGTGCCCGCTTCACTGTCTCGGTTGGCGTCCCGGGCCATGGAGGCGAGCTCGCTCTTGGTGGGGTTGATGCCCAGCCGGCTCATGAGCTGCTCCATCTCACCCGTCTTCACCTGTCCATTGCCCTCCTCGTAGAACATCTCGAAGACCCCCTTGTACTCCTTGACCTGCTCAGCTGTCAGGCACTCCGTCTGTGGACACAGGCCCCCCGGCTCACCAGGGGCCCCCGGCCCCGTCCATCTGCTCGGCAGCCGCTAAGGACCGTGGTGGCCAAAAGGCGGCCCCCAGCCTCGCCTTGGAGGAGGTGTCATGCACCGGGCAGCGAGCGAGGGGGTCGGGTGGGGTCCGCGGGGGGTACAGGCCAGAGGTGTGAGGAGCAGCAGAGGCCACGGGAGTAGCCACAGGTGGGCCAGGCTCTGGGGTGACAGACACAGCATCCAGCACAGGGAGGCACCTCCAGGGCCGAGGGTTTTCCGGCCTGCACGGGGCCAAGCTTGAGGTGCCTGGGAGGCAGGGTGCCTGGGAGGCAGGGTCCCTGAGGGGGACCCCTGCACCTGGCCACTGCTGCGGGGAGCCCCAGGCCCCTCCCAGCGGCTCTTAGGCAGCCGCCCTACCATGGCCGTGGCTGGGGACTCTGCAGGCCGGTGGCAACAGGCAGGACCCACAGGGCAGGCAGTGGTGTTTTAGCTGGGCCTGACTGCCCGGGATCCCCGGGGCCCAAATTCCAAGGGCCTTTTATGGCCAGGGCAATCCTGCCACCCTATTTTGGGACAGGCCTGGCCCTTCCCCCAGCCCCACCTGGCCTCTAGCCCCCGGGGACCCTCCCAGCAGCCACGGGGATAGGCAGCAGGGCCAAGGGCAGGGAGCGGCTAGGCCTGTGGCCCAGGAACCTGGGGCCTTGGCACCACGGTTCCCTCTCTGCCAAACACCCCCATCCCGTCTGCCTCCCTGAGGCCGGCTCTCCTTCCCGCCACAGCCCCTCCTCGCAGCCCGTCCTCGCCAGTGTGTGGAGGACGAGGCCCGGACAGCCTGGCGGGTGTCCCTCACTCCCATGAGGCCTGCTCAGCTGGCAAAAGAGCTTGGAGGTGTGTGGTGACAGGCTGGGGCACCCTCGGTGTCTCCCCCATCACCCTCCTGTCCCCTGTGCAGGGTGGTCATGTCCCAGGCCTGCGTGGAGAGGGCCATGGCGCAGCCTGAGACCCCTGACGAGTCTGAGCAGGTGGGGGGCTGGTGCCCAGCCTGCCAGGATCCCGGAGCCGTGGGCATGCTTCCTGCCGCACCGCGGGCCAGCTGCTGAGGCCGCAAGATTTGTGCTGATGAGCATGGGGTGTTCCAGGGGGTGCCCGGCCAGAGGGCCCAGCACGGGGGCTGGAGGGGGAGGCCGCTCTCAGGGGTCTTCTGCCTGCAGCCCGGCCCCCTCTGGCCTTGGCCTCCCCCTGGACAGAGGGCCATAACCCCCAAGGGGCTCAGGCTTGAGAAGGCTGTGGGACCCAGACCAGAGGGTCTTGGGACCGTGGAGAAGCTGCCTGCCACCCCCACCCCTGGGCCTGGGCTCCACAGGAGGGGGGTCTGCCTTTAGCTTCCTCAGAGATCCCGGGCCGCCACAGATTCGGACATCCCCTCACCTGCATCCTGGAGTCCAAGTTACAGCACAGACAGCCCCCACCCCCCACCCAAAGATGGGGAGGCACAGAATGTGGCCACAGCAACCCAGCAGCCCCTGGGTAAAGGGTTTTCCCACTCCCTTTTCTAACCCCAGATGCCATCTGAGAAGGA
>PVKY010009272.1:0-13426 GCA_004027775.1 Bradypus variegatus
TTTTTTTTTTTTTTTTTTTTTTTTTTTGCTGTTTTTGCTAGCCCTATCTCCTCTCCACCGGGCTGACTGCTCCCAGATTCTCCAGTGTCTGGTCTCAGTCTATCTATGTTTGGAGTTTGGATCAGCAGTCTGAGTTTTCAATAAGAGCTGCAACTGCAGTTCTTCCTCCTCATTCCCGGCACCAACAGCCCCTCCTCCCACGGGACTGAGCCTGGCAGGGAGGGGCACAGGTCCCCTGGCTGCGGGAACTTACAGATTTCGCTGATCTCAGCTGTTCCACCTGTTTGTGAGTGTTGTATGAAGTATTCCCAAAGTCAAATTGCTCTCTGGTGTCCGGTCCACGCAGTTCCTGGCTTTCTACCTACTGCCTTGGAGGAGTAAGTAAAACCTACACTTCACCACTCTGCCATCTTGCCCCACCCTCTTGCACTATTTTTGCAACTTTCCTGTAAGTTTGAAATTATTTCAAGATAAAAATTTAAAAATAAAAGAATAATAACGTAAAAGAGCTTGCTGTTCAGCAGCAAGAAGTATAGTTGACAGATATTCTGCAGGATCTGCTGCCATGTGAGTCAAGCCCACACTCTTCTGGCAGCCTCCAGACAATGAGTACAACTCGGGCGTGAGGGCCTGGTCATTTTTCCAACACAAGACTCCTCTGAAGAGCAAAGTGTGCTCTGGAGCTCCACTTTGAGTTGGCCAAGACTTTGTCAGATCTGTATGCCTGAAGACTTCCCTGCCCAGTGCTGCTTCCTTCCCCTTTATCCTTCCCAGGCATTACCCTCTAAGAAACCTCTTACCCTCCTAACTCCGTCACAGCATCTGTTTCCTGGAGGACTGAACTGACATACAGTATTACTAAACTATTGAGTCATTAGATTTTAACAATGCTATATGCCAACCATTTATGACATTGTTCTTATTGGAAGCTATGGTCTGAGTTCCAAATAATTGGCTTGGACATGCCCTTTGGGGACAGATCCCATTTTCTGGGGGAAGGGCTGTCTGGCCGTTCCTGCCTCAGTTTATTTTTCCTGTTCCACCCCACTTCCAAACAGAGGGTGGGGTGGAATAGCCATTGGGACAGACAAGACTTAGTGGTGGTGATTTCTAGCCATTGGGACAGACAAGACTTAGTGGCAGTGATTTCTAGCCATTGTCTCTTTGTCCATGTTGACCCTCAGCCCCAGAGGATCTCCAGACCCATTGGCCCTATTCTCTGGGTGGAAACTCAGGCCACCCTTGTATATTCTTGGGAGAGATTGGGGGGTCAGGGGCTATGCAGATACCACCCAAGTATCCTTGAAGCTCCCCCATTCCCTGTCCAGAGGGTGCAAAGGGTGTGACTCTAAGGGGGTGATTTGAGACTGTAGATAGAAGCTGTTGGGTGAGGGTGCAGTTCCCTCAATGTACCTGATAAGAATCACCAAAGGAGTTCATTAAAAATACAGATTTCAGGGCCTCTGCTGTATTCTTAGCAAGCTCCCCAGGGGATTTTCATGATGAGGCAAGTTTGGGAAACCAACTTGAGCAAGTGGCCTCCCTGAGCCACGATTTCCTGCCTTGCAAAATATCAGTCATATGAGCTGATGTGGACAGTTAATGGCAGGATGGATAAAGTGTATGAACCACCAAGCAACATGGTGGGATTCCTCCTCCTCCTCATTATTATTACTATTACTATTATTATTTTATTTTTATTAGTTTAAAAGAAAACCTGGGGTGGGCTCTGCCATATCTTGCAGACAGGTGGCCCCTTGGAGACTCACTTTTCTCTGGACTGGGGAGGGCCTAGGACTCTCAGGAACGCCAAGCCCACCCCCTCCCCCAAGCTCCCTGGGGACCCTGAGAGGTCATGTAGCCTGGTGCTTGCCCCTCCGAGGGACAGGCCAGCCTGGGGTGGGGGTGGGGGGACCAGACCTCAGAGCCTCTCACCTTTTCTTGTGAGCCCCCAGACTCCACCCCGAGTGCATCATGGACTAATTGGGGTGTTTGCCGCCCGGAGGGAGCTTGGAGAGTTGCGTGCCCTGTAAGTGGGAAGAACACCTATGGCTTTTGATAGAAATCTCTGTGCCCCACCTGTCCCAATTACCTGGCTGAGAAAGCCCAGGTGTCAAGCTGCTATTCATTAGTAAACAAGGTGAAGACAGTCAACCTTTGACCAAGTTTGCCACAAGAGACAGGACGCGGACCTGTTTGCAGTGTGGGGGGAGGGAGCGCAGGGTGTTAGCAGCTGCTGAGAGGAGAATGGGGGAGGGTGCTCAGGAGGGCCACCCACCCCCCTCCCCCCTTACGGGGATATTGGGCCTAAATCAGTGACCCTGAAAAGCTGGTAGCTATTAATGACAAACAGATAAGAACACCACCTGTTACTGTGCCACGGGGAAGAGAAGGGGGAGACGCATGTGGGTCCCACCAAGGCAGCCACAGTTTGATCCTATTGCTCCATAATGTTCCCAAGGGGCCTTGGGTCAGGACGGGCCCTCCCAGCCTCACGCTCATCCTCCAAGATTCCAAACAGGTGTGGAAAGTTCCCTCTATTGATGAGGACTAAGAGCCTCAGGTTTGAGTTCCAAATCTGTCACAACCTCAGTAGTGGGACCTTGGGCGAGTCCCTTCGCCAGTCTGGGCCTCAGTTTTCTTGATACTAGGGTCACCCGAGATGCAAATGACACCAAGGCTGTGACAATACTCTGACAGCACGGAGCAAGGAGCGGACACTGGGGCAGAGGTCATTGTGGAAGGACACTGCCGCCGGAGGGGGGTGGGGAGCCAGAGGCCTGGGGGCTCCAGGCAAAAGAGGACCCCTGAGGTTGCCGCTGCAACCCCCCAAATGGCGTCCGCCTACAACCTCATCTGTTTGTGGACTCCACTTCCTGAAGGCCCTGCAATCCCTCCTCTTTCTGACCCCAGACAGCCCAGCACCTCCGGCTTGGCCTGGAATAATCCTGAGGAAATCAGGGGCCCACGAGAAAATGTCCCATGACTCTGAAGCTGACCCAAACTGGGAAAGTGGGTTGCTCACTGTGCTGCCTGATTTAAAAAAACCACAACAGGAAATAGTTACCATTTATTGGGCAGGTCCACATGCCAGGCACTGTTAAACACGTCACATACATGACTTCCTTTATCCTCACCACAACCCCAGGAGGTATGTGTGATTATCCACATTTCACAGATGAGGAAACTGACGTTCTCTGAGCAGCGATTCATTTGCTGGAAGTCACATGGCCGGCAAGGGGTAAGACTGGGATTGCACCCAGCTGGGCTGAACCCAAGGCTGAGTTTCCAAAGGTGCAAAGTAAGTACAGTTTGTTGGTAGTGTGTCTTTCAGGGACTACACTGTCCCGTGTTCCTTTCAAGATCTGCTCTCAGAATAGGATCTGAAACACCTACCTGCAGAAAAGGTTGAGGTGTTCTCCCTCCCTGATGGACGTGCATTTCATCTGGGGAAAAGCCTCTGGCAAAGGAATGAGGTTGAAATGGTGGACTTTTAGGCAGAAGCCCTGGTTGGGAATGAGCCGCAGGCTGCACCCCTCCCTAGAATCTTGCCCTTCTGCTGCCTTTGGCTTTGCCAGAAATGCAGGTTGTTCCAGTCCTGCCCAGCCTACTACAGGGTGTTTGTTTCCAGGCTCCATTCCTCATCTTTGGGGAATCAGAGAGGGGGCAGAGGCCTCACCCTCTGTCCAACCAGATTATCAAAGTGGCCGGAATGGGCTGAAGACTGGCAGGCTCCTGGAGGGCTTTGGCTCCAGCGGACGAGGAGCTTGGGCCCTGGATCTGCAGGACGTCTCCCTGTGTTAATTCTCCTCCCTCTGCCTGCCCCATCCTGCTCCGCAGGGCTCCGTGTGCTTATGCTCATTTATTTGCACATGCAGCACACCCGGACCTCCTCATCATGGCTCTTTGCTCCGGCGGGGAGCTCACCTGTGACAGGGTCCCTGCATCCTCCTTCCTCTGGTTCTCTCAAGGCCCCTGCCTGGAACTGGGCCGCAGAGCATGCGGCACTGCTGGGTGTGGGAGAGGCGGCTGAGGATGCAGGTTTGGGGTGGTGACAGGGTGGCCTCCCCTCAGGGCTCCCACTGCACGGTCAGGGCCAGGCCTTGGAAGAGGGAGTCCAGCGGGATGGGCTGCTCCGGGTCTGTGGCCTGAGCGACTGGGTTCTTGGCCTCAGCCTTGAACATGGAGCCCTCATCCTTGGGACACACGAGGGACTCCAGCAGGACCCAGGGACTTGGGCCCTCGTCCGAGGGGGAACAGGGCGGGGAAGGAGGGTGCAGAAGGAGGGACACAGGGTGGCCCTCGATCTGGACAGAGGAGAGGAGGGGTAGCTGGCCCTCTAGGCACCCTGGTGTCCCTGGTTCCCCACCGTGCAGCACAGGCAGCTCAGGTCCCAGGAGACCCCCCAGAGTGGGGTGGAATGATTTGGCCTCTTGGGGCTCCTGCATAAGCTGCAGAGAAAGGCCATCTGGGGTGCAGCTTTCAGCTGGTGCTTCTTTTTGGAGCTGATCTTCAGGACTGGGGTGTTTGGGACTGGAAAGTATCACATGTGGGGAGTCTTTACCGGAGCCTTCCAGGAACATCCCGTAGGAGGGAGGCCAGCTCTCCAGAGCAGCCTGCGGGGCGTAGGAGGGGAGCTGGGCCTCAGAGACGGCCTGTGAGGTGTAGAATAGGGGTTCAGCTTGCGGGGTTGCCTGAGGCGCATAGGATGAGGGCCTCATCGTGAGGGCAGCTTGGGGGGCGTAGCACAGCGGGGACAGCTTCTGGTGAGAGGGCCTCCGGAGGAGGGAGAGGTCTGGTGGCTGGAAGTAGGCCGGCTCGGGCAGGCTGTGCAGCTGTGGGGCTCCTGGGAGCTCCCCGGGCCCAATGACCTTCACCTGGGAGTACTGGACCGACTGGGCCAGACTGCTGGGGCCGCTGAGGTCAAAGGCCGGGGTCAGCACGTGCTCCTGGATGAACCGCAGCGGCTGGAAGGTCAGTACTCGCTGGACATTCTGAAACGAGACAACAACTGTCCACCCCGTGGACCCCAGGGAGCTCCCTGGTGGCTCTGAGGCTGGAGGTCCTCCGTGGGGAGGCAGAGGATGGGGTGGTTATGTGGGGGACTTTTCACGGTGTATGTGCCTCACAAACCCCTGGGTTTCCGGAGAGGTTCCTCCAAATGCTGCAGTCTGAAAGGACCGGGGTTTCCAGCCCCTCAGTTGAGGGCTGCTTGTTAAGTCTGTATAATCTCAGGGAGGGATTTCTGCTATGGTTTCTTGAGGAGGCACATAATCTAGGAAGTACATGACCTGGACTCTGTTGGCTCGGGGCACGCTCTTGAGCTGGTGGCCTGTGCTGCTCCTCAGCTCCCGAAGGGCCTGATATAGGGGCCGAGGTCAGAAAGGATGGGAGCCAAGGGGAGACTGGGAGAGGTTTATAGGGAGCAGCTTGTCTAGGCTTTGACATCAAGCACAAGGCCCTCAGAGGCTCTTCTGTCCCTTGGGTAGGCAAGAGCCAGCTCCTGGAGCCCCAAACCACTCAGCTCTAGGCACCTCTGCAGTGGCCCCACATTTTTCAAATCAATTGCCAATATTTGAAAATTGGGAGTGTTTGCTTTTCAGTCTGAAAGATCATCTTCTCTTGGAAAAATGGGAGGATTGGCAAGGTTGGGCCTGCCTTCCCACTACCTGGCTATCCAGTTAAACAGGCCGTGAGCTCCAGTTCACCCCGGCCCCCCATCCCCACCCCAATACCCAGCCTGCTTGCTACATTCCTATGTCACTGCCTGGCCCTGGGCTCTGACAAGCTGCAGAGGTTGCTACTCCACACCCGCTCTTCCTGATCACCCACTGCTCTTCAGTGGCTGGATGTGAGCTTCTCTAGGGGAGGATCCAGGCTTCATTTCTGCGCCTCGGGGAGAACTAGGGGTCCTGTGCCCCCTGCTCCCTGGGACCCTCCCCTGGCCCTTTCGCTCCCACCCTGGCTGCGAGGGCTCACCAGGGAGTTGGGGGGCCGAGGTGGCTTCGTGACATATCTGTAGCTCAGGTAGCAGAGCACCGCGACCAGGAAGCCCATGAGGAACAGGAAGGCGCCGGAGAAGGAGTAGGTCCACGTGTGATCTGGTGAGCCAAGAGCCAGAGAAGGGTGAGGCTGGGTCCGTGTCTGGGCTGGATCCCGAGAGTGGATGCTGCAATCAGGGCTTTTCCTCCCCACCACTGAGGCCTGGGGAGGTGTCTCCCTACCCCAATATTTGCAGGCCTCGGCAAGAGCAGAAACAGAGGTCCACACACCAATATGTCTAAATCTTCAGACTCTATAAATCACACTATTACACTGCCAAATAAAATACATTCTATGCTCCCACCTTGACAAATACTCTTCATGATAATCCAGGAGGCCAGGTCTGAATTTAGAGTTCTTGGACTTCTTGGAGTACCGTGCTAAAATGTGGAGGTGCAGGGAGAGCCCACCGCAGACCTCTAGCCCACCCCAGCTCCATCTCACACTGCCAGGGCCTTGCATGCATACGGGCACCCAGCCCTCACAGCCAGGCTCATCCAGACACCCAGGAAGAGGCACCTGCTGGCCACCCTAGGCCGAGGGTCCGCCCATCAGCAGGGAGTCTGCCTTGGAGGAAAATCCAAGGAAGAGGTCTGCAGAGACAGAATATAGGCTCAGGACCGTTTTCACGGAATTTTGGGGTCCTGGGTAGCCAGAGTGTGGTCCAGAAGGTAGAGCACAGGCTCCAGAGGGGCCTGCCCCCTTTGCCATGTGGATTCTTCATGGCCAGAAGAGGGCCAGGGTGAGGCCCTCTGAGTGCAGGGCTCAGGGAAGGGCCCCTCCCGCCTGGGTCTAAGGGAGGTGGGGTGGGCAGAGGCAGAGGGAAGCAGGGAGTAGAATGGCAAGGGCCTGCCCTCTGCCTCCCTTCCAAAGTAATGGAAGATATTGCTGGGGATGGGAACTGGGGAGCAGAAGAAAAAGGGGAGCAGAAGAAGGACTAGGACTTTAGTGCCTGAGCCTTCTCCCTGGGCTTTGGCATCTTTGGGGTGGGCTCAGAAGTTCTTGGCATGACATATTTCCTGTCACTAGTCCAAGTAGGGCCCATAAGGAAGAGGTTGTTGGGATTTTTGTTAAAACTGACAGTTTGTATTATCTGAGGGTCTTGACTCTCCAAGTCATCTTCTTTCTCTTTCTGTACCCCCTGGTTGGTTTCAACTTGGGGAATTAATCACCAGCTGCCAATGACCTCGGCCATCACTGTGAATGTGGGAATCACTGGAGCTTCCACCTGTAGCCCACGCCCAGCTCCTTCCCTAGCCCATGTGGCTTGGGTGTTGCAGGGTCAGCTTCCCACCTCAATGATACCCTGTCCCCTGTCATAATACCCTCTCGCTACTCCAGGGAGAAGGCACGACCCAAATGTCTATACATGGAAGGCCCTTCTGTAAGCCTAGTATAACTGGGAAACCACTGCTTATTGTACCCTTATTGTACAGAATAGAGACCTAGAACATTCTCTGGTTTGATATATTTTTCACCCCCCAGGAAGGCAGGATGGAATAATAAAGACAATATTGGACCAGGAGTAAGGAATCCTAAGTTTTAGAGTTTTGGTTCAGCCACTGATATGCTGTGCATCCTTCCTTCAGTTGTACTCCCCTCTCTGTTCTACCATTTGTTAATGAGTATAGCCAGCAATTATTGAACTCTTACTACATGTCCTGCACTATGCTGGGTGCACTACCTATGTTATCCCACTAAATAATCAACACAACTCAGAGTTCCCTTCTTGTAGAAAAAGAGTCTCAGAGAGGTTAAGTGACATGACCAAGGTCACACAGCTGCTTAGTGGAGAAACCAGGATTGACCTGTATACGCCAATGCTCCTCCCCACCACCAGTACACTATGATGCCTGGGTAGTGTAAAATTAGGGTATTGGGTGAGATGACTCCTAGAGTCCTTTTCAGCACTAAAATGCTGTGACTAGGCTCTGTGACCCTTCCAGATGCCAGAGAGGTAGAATTCAGAGGTAAGACAGCCCCTCGGACACAGGGTCAAGGGCAGTATGTATCATTCTGAAATGTAAGTAACGGGAATCAGTGTGCAATAGAGGAAACTAGCTATAAACAACAATGCAAAGTGGAGGTTAGAGCCCAAGCTTCAGAATCAAATGGACCTAGTCAGATTCACTAAACAGCTGTGAAGCCACAGGCAAGTTGCTTAACCTCTCTGAACCCAGAGTTCCTTCTCTGTAAAAAGGGGATGATGCTACCCAACTTGCAGGTTGTTATAAAGACTAAACAGGATAATAGATGTAAAACCTTTAATGTAATGCTTGGCAATGTAATAGGTGCTTAATAAATGGCAGGACATATTAATATCGTTTATTTGTAAGAATAGGGTGCCTTACAAATAAACGATATTATCAGCACGAAATAGCCACCAAGAAGTGTGATTTATATAAAAGGAACTACAGCCTTAGAATCAAATAGTGTCACATCATGAGCTAGATCATGTACAACAGCAGCAGAAAGGCAGGATGATCTGCATGCTGTAAAAAAGTGGGGTTGGGGGGTGGCAAGGAGTGGGTGAGATCTGCCTGGTACCATCCAGGGAAGAGGGTCTCAAATCACAAGTACTTCCCAGTTCAGAGCCCATAAAGCCGGTTTCCTTTTTCTAGTTCTTTTGCTAAGGTCCAGTCTGGTCTCCCCAGCGGCCCTTTTCCCAGGGAAGGTGTGCCCTGTGCAAGGGGCTGGTGCTGGTTCTTCCACCAGGCACATCTTCCCTTGCAAATAAGTGCACCAGGATTCATGTGGGGAGAAATCACTTCCTTGTGAGCTCTTGGGGGAACTGATGAGTTAAGTTTCTGAATCATGCTGAGGACCAGAACCTATTCCATCAAGCTGCAGTTACCCCCGAGGACCAGCCCCTAGCAGCCACCTGGCTTCTCTTCATCCCACAGCACTGGCATCGGGGCCCTGCCTGTCAGATGGGGGATCAGCCCGAGGGGCTGAGTGACTGCCCCGGGTGCACAGCTGACTGATGTCTAACGGATGTGTCTTCTCCTTCCTCTTTCCACCGCGCCCCGTGCTGTGCTCAGCCCCGTTCTGAACGTTTGCATGGTTGGAACAGAAACCATCCACTGACATCATTAGTCCGAACTTGATGACTAACGTGAAGATCATGTATCCAAATCCATCCAGTCCACTGCTATTATTTTCATCCTCTAAACTTGTAAATCTGAGCACTACAGCATTTTTATGTCTGTGAAAATAAACGCTAATAAAAATAGTATGATACTTAGGAGGAGAGTCAATTTCCTGCTTTGTGTGCTGGAGAAAGGGAGACTGAGACGTCATGTTGTCAAGAGTCAAAACTATTTCTGGAGTAGCAGAGTGATGAGAACATGGTCTCTAGAATTAGGCTGCCTGGGTTCAAACCCTAGTTCCAGCACTCACCAGCTGTGTGACCTTGGGCAAGTTACTTAACCACTCTGAAAATCGGCTTCCTCATCTGTAAAATGAGGATGATAATAGACAGCTCATGAGGATTGGGCTTCATATTGCCTCGCACCTGATTAGCACTGCAGAAGGGCTGGTTTTCATTATCACCGTTATTGGAGGATATGGAAGGGTCTTTTTATCTTCCCTGCTCATTCCCTTGTGATGTTTCTCCCCAGGATATCTCGCCTGGGTTAATATTAAGATGCATTTGCTTTGCCAGAGTACACACAAAGCTTGCCAGGGAGAGGAAATCCAGATGTAGGCTCTCCTATTTCCTACGATAACCCATCAGCTAACTCATTTATGGATAAACAAATATTCACCTTAATGATACATGAATAACTCAGCCGCAGTGTTTTAGAGCACCACCAAGCTTCACTTTGGTTTCAGGGAGGAAAGAGGGGAATTCAGACTCCATCTGGCTTCAGCTAAACTTACCTGGCAGCGTTTTCACTTGGCACACGTAGGGGGCGCTCTCCTTGGACCAGGTTGGGACAAAAATCATGATGATCACAAGGAACTCTGTGTCAGGAGTCAGGTCAACGAACTCATAATCTCTCTGCTTCCCTCCAAGGTGCTGAATGTGACAGAGAATCCAAAGTGACTCTTACACGCTGGTTTCCAGGTGGAGCCCTAGCAAACCTGTTCACTCCTCCTCTTGGGTTACTACAGTAGTAAAATGGTACCAGAAACTAGAAGGTCAGCCTGCACGTCCCACCCCCATCCCCCTCCTTTCTGCCTTATCCCTACACACACTTGGTCACCAACTTCATGTACTTTCACTTAGAACAGTGCCCCATGCACAGTAGGCACTCTTCAAATGCTAGCTGCTGCCATCAACATCATCATCATCATCTTCATCATCTCCACAACCACCACCCCACCATCCCTCCTTCTTCTAATCCCTCTTCTTTTCTCCTTCTCTTAATTTCTTTAAAAATACATATGCAGGGCCTACACACTGTCTGGCAGGGACAGGCTGCTCCCCGCATTCGAGGCTGAGCATGCGAGGCCAGTGTGGTGGAGTGAGACTCCTGGCAATCAAGGAAAGCTCTGTCATAACACTAGCTGGATACAAGCTTAAGGAACAGATGTCTCATGGTCCAAATTACAGTGAGAACACATCATTAAAATATTAAAATGTCCAAGTTTCAACAAAAGGGCAAAAAGACATACAAGTCAATAGAACTGATGGCCCTGGCAAGGAAGATTAAAGCATTAGAAGCCACCAGAGAGTAGGACTAGATCTGGGACACACCAGAAAAAGACTTTAAAAAAAATAGTGCTATTGTGCCTAGGAGTCCCCCCAGAGAGCCTCTGTGTAGCTCAGATGTGGCATCCTTTCTCTCTAAGCCCACTTGTCAGGTGAACTCACTACCCTCCCCCCTATGTGGGACATGACACCCAGGGGTGTAAATCCCCCTGGCAATGCAGGAAATGACTCCTGGGGACGAGCCTGGACCCAGCACTGTGGGATTGAGAGGATCTTCTTGACCAAGAGGGGGAAGAGAAATGAAAAAATAAGGTTCCAGTGGCTGAGAGATTTCAAATGGAGTCAAGCGGTCACTCTGGAGGGTATTCTTATGCACTATATAGATATCACCTTTTAGTTTTTAGTGTGTTGTAATGGCTAGAGGGAAATACCTGGAGCTGTCAAACTGTCAACTCCCTTGATTCTTGAAGATGATTATGTAACTTTGCAGCTTGCACAGTGTGACTGTGTGATTGTGAAAACCTTGTGGCTCGCACTCCCTTTATCCAGTGTATGGACAGATGAGTGGAAAAATGGGGACAAAAATTAGAGGAAGAATAGGGTGGGATGGAGGGGATGGAAAGATCTAGGTGTTCATTTTTGCTTTTATTTTTATTTTGGAGTAAGGAAAAGTTTCAAAAATTGATTCTGGTGATGAATGCATGAATGTATGATGGTGCTGTGAATAATCGATTATACACTGTGGATGACTTAAGGTGGGTGACTATAGCTCAATAAAACTGTATTAAAAAAGTAAACAAATAATGGGAGGGGAGGAGGGAAAGGGGATGTTTTGGATACTCTTTTTATTTTAATTTTTAATTTATTTTTTGGAGTAATGAAAATGTTCAAAGATTGTGGTGATGAATGCACAACTATATGACAATACTGTGAACAGTTGATTGTACACTTTGAATGATTGTATGTTATGTGGATATATCTCAATAAAATTGCATTAAAAATGGTGCTAAATATTTCAAAGAGCTAAAAGAAACATGGACAAAGAACAAAAGGAAATCAGGAAAATGATAGTTGAACACAAAGCGAATATCAAAAGAGAGAAAGAAATTATGGAAAGGAACCAAACAAGAGCTGAAGATGTCAGTAACAGAAATAAAAAATTCTCTAGAGGAGCAGTTCAACAATAGATTGGAACTGGCAGAAGAAAGAATCAGAGAACTTGAAGATAAGATAATTGAAATCACTCAGTCTGAGGAGCAGAAAGAAGAAAGAATGAAGGAAAGTGAACAGAACCTGAGGAGCCTGTGGGGCCATCTGAGTGCCAACATATGCATTGTGGGAGTCCCAGAAGGAGAAGAAAAAGGGAAAGGGACAGAGAGAATATTTAAAGAAATAATGGCTGAAAACTTCCCAAATTTAATGAAAGAGATGAATGTACACACCCAAGACACTCAATGAACTCCAAACAGGATAAACCCAAATAGACCCAAACCAAAGCATATTATAATCAAACTGTTGAATACCATAGAGAAAGAGAGAATTCTGAAAGCTGCAAAAGAGAAGCAATGTGTCACGTAAAAGGGAGCCTCAGTAGATTAGTCTTTGTCTGGTACGTCCCAGGTCTAGTCCTACTCATTGGTGGTTTCTAACGTTTTACTCTTCTTTGCCAGGGCTATCACTCGTATCGATCTGTATGTCTTTTTAACCTTTCTCATTGGAAACCATGGAGGCAAGAAGGCAATGGGAGGATGTATTTAAAGTGCTGAAAGTACAAAATTGCCAACCCATAATTCTATATCTGGCAAAACTGTCTTTCAAAAAAGAGGGAGCAATAAAGAAATTCCAAGATAAACAAAAGCTGAGGTTCTTCAACACCACTAGACCAGCCCTACGCAAGAGGCCAAAGAGAGTTCTGCAGGTGGAAAGGAAAGAACAGTAGACAGTAAGTCAAGCCACGTGAAGAAAAAAGATCTCTGTATGAGCCTTCCTCTTCAACTAGAAAAATGACTGTTCAGGAACTTAAAACTGCTTCTTTGGAAGAATTTCATCTTAAAGGGAGGCTGGAAGAAATGAAAGGGTTCTTACTGGAAGAACATTCATCATATGGCAACTTACATTTACGTTCTGTTTTGGATTAACATATAGCTTTCATTTTTATTTTAGAAGCAGAAGACTGTTCTAGGCAGTCATTCAATGCCTTCATTTGATAGATACATAATTAAGGATCCCAAATCTTTCTATGTGTTGGCTGGAATTTTTTTTTTTTTTTGATCATAGCTTCAAAGACAGCAAGGAGCCCTTGCCACTTTCGGTTAAGTATCACTTGTGCTTCAGTTACATAAAGAGGAATTATTTGTTGTCAAGGCTAATCTTCTTTGGGGATGATGGGAAGGCTAGAGCACATCCTATCTTTATCTTCCGAACCCAAGACAAGAACTCCGGGAATATTTATTTAACAATGGTGGACACCCTGGCGAGGAAGCCCTGAAGCCTGGATGTGTTGTCAGGAGCTTGGCTGCTGTCACCCAGCGGCACGTATTTGTGATGACATTTTTGTTGTTTTTACTGTCTGAACACTTGGTAAACGAATGCATCAAAAGAGGTTGGAGGAGTGATTATTAGAAATGCGGTATTCAGTAAAATTCTGACATTCCAGTGTCAACTAAAACAGTAGTTATATATTTGATTGTTTTGTAACAATATTGTATCAGTTGAAGGAAGGATTGA
>PVKY010009273.1:0-13426 GCA_004027775.1 Bradypus variegatus
GTCAGCACTGTGAGGTCCCTAACCACTCAGTACCCCAAGTCTCCCTCCCCACAGCCCAGCACCCCAAGCCCCACATGGTCAGCACCTTGAGTCCCCACTCCCCCAGTCAGCACCCCAAAGCCCCCATCCACAGTCAGCACCCCAAAACTCCAGTTGCAGGTGCAGATGGGACATAGGGGGAGGGGAGACTCTGCTCTTAACCCCCCAGAGCCCCTCTCTGCACCTCTGCTGTGGGAGTCCCCCATGGCTCATCAGGACAGAACCCACCCACAGCCCGAGCAGGCTCTTGGAGTCACCACCACATTTGGGGCTCTCTGGGCCATTGTCCACCCCAGGTCCGCTCTCAGCAGATGCTGTGCTCCTCTGCAGCCACAGGGACAACCTGGCTGAGCTGACTGCCTCCCGGGGCCCTCTGTCCACGGTGGCTGGACCCCCCAGCCTTTCCTAACGCTCCGCAGCCTGCCCAGGACGCTGCACCCTCCTCTCTGCGCCTTCTCGTCCAGCGCCCTGGGGGCTTGCTCTGCCAGCAAAGGCTGTTGGCCCTGGGTCCCCTCAGCGCTGCCTGAGTCCCCTCACCCTCAAAATGGTCCTGTCAGGACACCCTTCCTCCACGCAGCGAACACCCCCTTCCTCTTCCTCCTGTTTGCCTCCGTGTGTCCACACCTCCCCCACCCTGGGGGAGCCCCCGTCCTTCTCTCCAGCTACCTGGTGCTCAGGGGTCCCCAGGGCCTGTCCCGCCCCCTCGTCTGGCCTTGCACCAGCTCTCGGGTGGGGCCCGGCAGGTGACCCCACACGGACACTGAGGCCCCTGGCCCCCGCCTATCCCGGTCACCAGCTCCACAAGCCCACCCCGCCCCGTCCTGCTGCAGCCCCCCTGTGGCCTAGAACCACCCCCCTTCACCCAGTTGTGGCCCCTGGAATGCACGGAGGGGTGGCAGGCTGGCTCACCGGGGGCTCCAGGGCCGAGAGTGTGGCTTAGTGGCTGTGAGCCGGCCCCGGCCCCTGCGAGGCGGCCTCAGGGGATTTCAGAAGGCGGCCCCTGGCCACCCCCCGTGTTCACGTTTAAAAAAAAAGACAATCAGTGAAATATGAAAACGCGGCTCCTCAGTTGTCTGGGTGCGTTCTGGGGATTCAGAGGCCCCACATGGCCGCCCTGCTGAGCAACGCAGAGCAAGGCCAGCCCCGTACAGTGGGCCCTGGCGTGGGGGTCCTCGTGGCCTCCCGAGGCTGTACCCAGGCTGCTCCAGCCATGGCGGCCCTGGGAGTCAAGGGGAACACCCCCTTCCCAGGCAGGCTGAGGCTGTGTCCTCCTCCCTGGCCGGGCGGCTCGGCCCCCACCTCATCCAGGATGCCCCGGGGCCTACCTGGGGGTGGAAGAGCAGTGGGGACGGCCGCAGGTACTTCTCCTTGAGGACTCCCACGGGGTCTGTCACCTTCCGCTTCTCTACCCTGCTGGACGGCAACACAGGGGTTACGTACCCCCCCCGGCTGCCTGGGCCCTTCCCCCCACCCCGGCATCCCGCATCCTCCACGGACCAGCGAGGGGCTCCCATGGCCTCCTGCCCCCTGTGCCCCCCACAGGACGACGTGAGCGGCTCCTGCAGCCCCCACCCTCTGGGGCTTGGCATGTCACTAACTCTCCCTGACCTCCTCGGCTTGGCCTGGGCTGCCCGTGACCTGGCCCCTCCTGCTCACCTATGGTGACCCCTGGCTTCCCTGACACCCCACCTTCATGTTTTCAGTCACCACCTGACACGTCCCCCAGACCTCCAGCATTTGGTGCCGGGGCCGTGTTATAACACCTAATGTTGGCAGGCCTGGAACCTTCTTTGAAGGCCCCCACACGTCAGCCTCGACCAATGAGCCAGTAAGCCCTGTGGAGGTGCGGATCCGTGGGGGTCCCTGGGGATGGGGCTGTGGCAGTGGAGGCCATGGGGCTGGCCCCATCTCTGCCCTTCAGGGTTCCCTGGGTTCACCTGCAGGAGGACGTGGAGTCAGGGGGCTCCCATCAACCCCTGCCCAGGCCCCCTCTGGGTCCTCGACCTGGACACGTGTCCTGCCCACTCGTGCCACAGCGTGGGAGGGACCCCCGGGCTCCCGGCCTGGGGAGGCCACTCAGTTCTCCCCACGGCAGGCTGTAGGGCCCTACCTAAAACCTCGCGACAGTGCCTGCATATTGCCTTCTAGAATCTTCCCCAATGCACGACATGTTTGTTAATCACCAAGTAAGACTCTGGTGGCAGGTGGAGCTGGGTGGGGGTGCCCGTGCCCTGCATTAACCTGACAACTGCCAATGGTGGCTGCTTGTCCCGGGTACCCAGCCCCATGCCAGCTCTCCCCCGGCCCTTGCTCTGCACACGCTCATCAGGCACAGCGTGTCAGCCTCTTCCCGGCCCCCTCAGAATCTGGCCGGGACTGGCCATTCCTGCTGGGTTTGCTTGAGCTCCTCGCCCTGTGCCATTCTCCCTGGGCCCTGTGGCCCTTCCAGGCTCTGTTCCGGCATCTCTGGCCTCCAGCAGAGCAGGATGTCAGCCGGCAGGTGGCAGGGGGAAGTGAGGGGCCCTCGGAGAGCACCTGGTGCACATGGGGGGCCACCTGGAGGGAGGCCCACGAGGCGCAGGACATGGGGAGACGGCCAGGTGTGTGGCTTCTGGAGATTTCCTCTCTGGAGGAACACACTGAACTGCACACGCTCAGCTTTTGGAGAGTGGGGAACAGTTAGCGGGAAATCCACTGTCGGGGGCAACCTGCTTTGCAGCACTTAAGTGGGGCCGGGTAAAAGTAGGGCTGCGTCAGGTCCAGGCCTCAAAAGCAGCGCTTGGGGCTGGTGGCGGCTGAATGTGAAGTTGGTCCGGGAGCCGTGGGTGGTGTGGAAGGAGGGGGCTGGGGGTTACATGGTCCCATCCCCAGGAGCCTTGAGGGGACCAAGGAGGCGTGAGGAGGACATGGCGTCTCTCAGCAGATGGCGAAGGCTGCCGTGGGCCTCCCTCCCTCGCCTTCCTGCTTGTCCCTGTCCTTGGCGTCCACATGGCGTCCCCCTGGCCTGGCTCCCTGGCCCCACTGACCACTGGGACGCTGGGTTTTGTCTCCGCAGTGTAACATGGCCATCCCGGGGGACATGGCAGTCTGAGTGGTGGGGGGTGGCCCCAGGTGGCCTCTAGCCTGGGGGATGGATGGTGCTTTCACCTGCCTGGGCTCACCTGGGGACGGGGGGCTGCGAGGCTGAGGGGCCCTGTCCCACCCGGGCAGCTCTCCTGCTTGCTGTCACCCGGAGCGCCACAGGCTCGCTGGTCTTGGCTGGTGTGCTGGTTTGAATGTATTATGTTCTCCAGAAAAGGCCATGTTCTTTGATGCAGTCTTGTGGGGCAGACATATTAGTAGGGATTAAGTTGGAACATTTGGATTAGGTCGTTTCCATGGAGATGCGACCCATCCAACTGTGGGTGATAACTCTGGTTGGATGCTTTCCATGGAGGTGTGTCCCCGCCCATTCAGCGTGGGCCTTGATTAGTTCACTGGAGCACTATATAAGCTCAGACAGAGGGAGCGAGCTTGCTACAGCCAAGAGGGACACTCTGAAGAATGCACAGGAGCTGAGAGAGGGACACTGCAGCTCACAGAGACGTTTTGGAGTCAGCCGTCAAAAGCAGAATTTTGCTCTGGAGAAGCTGAGAGGACAAATGCCCCAAGAGCAACTAAGAGTGACATTTTTGAGGAGCTGCAGCCTAGAGAGGAACGTCCTGGGAGAAAGCCATTTTGAAAGTGAAACCAGAACTTTGGGGCAGACGCCAGCCACGTGCCTTCCCAGCTAACAGAGGTTTTCCGTACACCATTGGCCATCCTCCAGTGAAGGTACCCGATTGCTGATGTGTTACCTTGGACACTTTGTGGCCTTGAGACTGTGACTGTGTAACCAAATAAACCCCCTTTATAAAAGCCAATCTGTCTCTGGTGTTTTGCATCCCGGCAGCATTAGCAAACCGGAACAGCTGGTAATGACCCAGGCTCAGGTGTTTTGCTGCTACTCCCGAGGAGGGTGGGCTTCCTTCGAGCCAGCCTGCAGGTGAGGGCAATCCCGGAGAGCCCCTCCGGTAGCTGCTGGGCCCTAACTGCTGAGAACCAGGGAAACGGCCCCCATCTCAGCTGGGGCAGGCCCGGGTCAGTTCCCACCTCCCAGTCTGACTCTGCAGCTTTCAGGAGTCGGCCCAGGGCTCCAAACCCAGCCGGGGGGCCAGGGGAGGGATGGCTCAAAGGACAGGGGCGGAGAGGGAGAGGCCGGGGCTGGAGGCAGCCAGTGGCAGCACCGGGAGAAGGTCAAAGGAAGGTCCTGCCTGCTTGCTGGCTCCCACGTTGGGGGCCTGACCAGAAGATTCCATCCTTTTGGCCTCTGATGGCCCCTCGGACCCTCCAGCCTCAGGCTGTGCATGGGGGTGTGGCTGAGTGCCTCATCCCTCGGCTCACAGCTGGCCCTGGCTCTGCCTGGTCTCGCAGACTCCTGCCCAGCTAGGGGGTCGTCCTCGGCCTCCAGCCAGCCATTGTGCCCGAGAACACTGGCGAGCCCCAGGCCTCCTCACTCTTCGCTTGCTCAAACACTAGGTGGACGGCGTGTTTGTAAAGAAACACCCAAAGGGGGCCTTTTTCGCGTTTCCCTGGATGACGATGCCAGGACATGAGCCGAAGGGCAGAGGGCGAGGTGTCAGTGAGGTGGGAGGCGGCGGGCCGAGCGGGCGTCTTTGCGGCAGAGAACCGGAGGCCTCTTCTCTTTGCCTCGGCCGAGGGCTCTCCGGCCTGCTCAGCTCTGCCCACGGCAGGCGGGTCCTTCCTGCCCCTTTCGGGCTGACCCCTCCCAGGCAGCCACTTGCTCACATGCCCCCTGAACCCCAGTGAGAGCAACCCCACCTGTGCGCGCTCACCGGCCTCCTGCTCTCCGTGTGCACAGCTCTCCCCAGGGCTCCCTGACACGGAGAAGCAGGCATGGGGTCTCGTGGCGGCCGGGGGTGGGCTCCAGGGGTGGGTCCCTTCTGTCCCATCCCAGCCTGCTCTCCCAACCCATCTGGATTTTAGGGAGGCTCCAAGCCTACCCGGAAATTGGGGAGTGGGGTTAAATTGGCCCCTCACAGGGAGGGATGGGACAGCACACTTCACCAACCCTCCACGCTCCCCTCTTCCTTCCTTCTACCAGCAGCTCCTGCGCTGGCTTCCCCTGGGCCGCCAGGAAGCCCCAGCTGTGGTTCTGGAAGCCGAGAAGTTCTCCACGGAAAGTGCTGGACCTGCCTGACTTTTGCAGGAGGCGGTAGAGAGTTGGTACAGAAAAGGCTGGAGGCCGCAGAGGGGCTCAAGGCAGAATGGCCAGGTGGCCACGTCGCCAGGGCAAAGGAACCACAGGGGTCTGTAGACAGCCCCCAGCCCCCCAAACATGGCCTCAGGCTGCCGCCAACCAAGCCTGGCCGGAGGAGGGGAGTCGTGGGAGCCCGGGTGCCGCCTGAGGCCGACGGCAAAGGAAGGGCCCCGAGGGCAGGGAGAGCGCCTGCACCTGCTCACGGAGAGTGACCAAAGCCCTTTGTGGCTGCCCAGCCCTCACCCTCGGGGTCACCAGGTCCTTAGGGACACCAGGACCTCAGGGTCACCAGGCCCTCACCCTCAGGGTCACCAGGCCCTTAGGGACACCAGGAGCTCAGGGTCACCAGGCCCTCACCCTTGGGGTCACCAGGCCCTTGGGGACACAGACCTTCGAGGTCAGTAGGCCCTCAGGGACACTAGGTCCTCCTGTTCACCAGGCCCTCACCTTTGGGGTCACCTGGTCCTCAAGGTCACCAGGCCCTTGGGACACTGGGACCTAAGGGCCACCAGGCCCGTGGGGTCACCAAGCATGTCAGGCTCACCAAGCCCTTGGGGTCACCGGGTCCCCGCCCCCAGGGGCAGCAGTGAGGACAGGGCGTGTTAGTACCTGTAGATGGGATCCATGAAAAAGGGCGAGGGCTTGGCGTAGTGCAGGGGTGGCTGCTGGGGCAGGTGCGCCGGGGACATCCGGGGCAACCCCTCACCGGCCCCCGGCTTCCGCTCGCCGTAGACGTGGTTCTTCCGGGGCTCCCGGCCCCCGCCGTTCTGGCTGGCTCGAGCCCGGCTGCCGATGCTGAGGTCCAGGGGTTCCTCGCCGGACGCCGGGGCCGGGGGCAGCTTGGGGCCAGGCGGGGCGGGCCCGGCCTCCTTTGGTCTGGTGGTGAGGTCGAACGGGGACTCAGCGCTGGGGCCGCCCGCCTTGAGGGCGTCCCGGGGCGACTTTGGCTCGGCCTTGACCAGCAAGTTGTGGGAGAGGGTCCGGTCCGTGAAGGGGTACAGGGAGTGGGGGAAGTTGGGCAGGAACTGGAAGGGGAACACGGAGTGGTAGGGCAGCGCCCCCAGCTTCTTCTCCTGCAGCCCCACGAAGCCGGGGCCAAAGTACTTCTCGGCGATGGAGGCGATGGCTTTGATGGAGTCGCCCGCAGCGCCCGACGCGCTCAGCAGCTGCTCCTCGGGCGGCGGGAAGAAGGCGTGCTGGGGGTAGAAGACGGGCACCTCACCAACGCCATGGGGCGCCCCTGGCGGCCCCGAGCCCCCCACCGCTGACGTGGGCTTGCCGTTGGCCGCCGGGTCCCGCTCGCGGGCCTTATCGCTGTCCGCATCGCTGTCCAGGTCCGAGCCGCTGCCCGTCGTGCTGTCCAGGTCGGTGCCCGTGGTGGTGTTAATGTCCTCGAAGTCGCTGCCATCTGACAGGTCGCTGTGCCTGGCCTTGAGCTGCTCCGCATAGGCGTCCTCCGGGCCACCACCCTCCAGCTTCTCCTCGGCTCCCGCAGCGGCCGCGACGGCCTGGCCACTGTTGCTGACCGCAGAGACCAGGGGCAGCGCGGGGTGGCCCAGGGGGCTGGGGAGCTTAGCGTCCTGGGTGTGGCTGAGCGGGCTCTTCAGCAGCGGCGTGGGGGGAAGCAGGGGCGGCCGGGGGTACAGGGACGGCGGGAAGATGCCTGGGAAGCCGGGAGTGAGGCCCGGGAAGGCGGGGGGTGCAGCGGAGAAGGGCAGGCCCCCGGGATGCGGCCTGGAGGGGAAGTAGTCACCAAAGCCCAGGCTGGCGTGGTTGAGGCCGGTGGGGGGCTTCGCCTTGTCTGCCGCGGGGCTGGGGGCCAGGGGCAGGCCCGGGGCGAAGAGGCCGCCCGGCGAGTAATGGTTCTTGCCCTCGCAGAAGCGCCGATGCTTGTTGAGGGAGGAGGTGGTGCTGAACATCTGCCCACAGTCCTTGCACTTGATCTGCGTGCGGCAGTCGGCGTGCATCCTCTTGTGCCGGCACAGGTTGGAGAACTGCGTGTAGGATTTGTGGCAGACCTCACCTAAAACATCCGCAGGAAGCAAAAACAAAGGTGGTATGAAATTACCGGGAAATGCAGGGGGGTTGCGGGGTGGCCGGGCGCTGGGGATTTGGAGGCTGCAAGTGTGTGTGTGTGCCACGGGGACTGGTGCATACATGTGTGTGCGTGGATGTGCACGGATGCATGCACCTGTGTGCATGTGTGCACACAGGGTGTGCTCTTGCCTGTGTGTGCCCATGTGCATGAGTGTGCATGTGTGTGTGTGCCTGACCCTAGAGCTGGCCTTGGTGCCCAAGGTGCGTGAATGTGTGCGCATGTGTGCATCTACATGTGAGTGCATGTACACATACGCCTGGCCCTGGGGCTGGCCTCAGGACTGGTGTGGTGACATGTGTGCACGCATGCCCGTGGATGCATGGTGTGCCTGCATTTTCACAAGTGTGTGTTTTCACTTGTGTGTGTGTGTGCCCATGTGCGTGCGAGTGTGCACATATGTGTGTGCCCCACCCTGGGGCTGGCCTCGGGTGACTAGCATGCAGCAGCCTGGGGAGCTGACACTTGTTCCCGTGGGTGGGCAGCAGGACAGGGTCCCAGGGTCCTGGCACAGATTGGGTAGGCCACCTTGACCTTCCCTGAGGACACAGGGACAATCCCGGGTGTGCCCTGCTCCCCAGTGGCGTTTCTGATGCGGGAGATGAGGTCTCTGGAAAGTCCTTGGGGCGGGCAAGGACAGAGGCTGGGTGGGCGGTGCCTGCTCCTTGCCAGCTGGGAACAGGTGCTGCCCACCCGGTACCCCCATCTGCCACCTCTGCAGCTTGGCACCCCCATCCCAACAGGGAGAGAAGAACCTCCACCCTCAGACCAGTCTGCAGCTTCCCAGAAGCAGAGTGTGCTCCCCACGTCCCCACTCCTCCTTGTTCGTCTCAGGCGCTGGGACCCGTAACCCAGAAGGAGGCTGCAGAGGTGGCGCGAACCCTCCCTGGGGGTCCTCAGCGGGCCCCGGGTCAGGGCCAAGCAGGGCTCTTGAGAGTCCTCGGGAGCCGGTGGCTGCGGCAGGAGGAGGGGAGGGCGAGGTCAGCCCGGGGGCCCTGGGAGGGGACAGTGTCCATGTTCGAGTGACAGTCCTGTCCCCAGGGAGCGGGCACGGTGGCCAGGGGACCCCCACACCCGCGCTCAGGGGCCTTTCCCACGGCCTGCAAACCGCTGGGCACCGGCTCCTTCTCCTCGTTTTCCTAACGAGAGAGAGGGGGACACACAGACCAACACGCATCCTCGCACACGTGCACACATGCACGCACACGTGTCGTGTGCCTCTCTCGGCGGGATGATTTGCTTCCCACACACAGCCCCAGTGGAAGCGATGATTTCAGTCTGCTTCTCACTGGCCGTGAACCCTCAGCGGCCCGAAGCCGCGCTCGGCCGGCAGGGAGCTTTGCTCTGAGATTATCGTGTTCTTTAATCACAGTATCTATTTATACCAACCGCCCTGCTTTCCTGGCTGTCTGACATGGCAGGAAGTTTTCAAGGCTGACGGGAGAAGAACTTTGCCTCATTTAATCACGTCTGCCTTTTGGGGAGGCCACTGATGGAGAGGCTGCGTCTGGCAGGGGCGGGCTATAAATACTCAGGCCCCGGGTTTCAGGGGTGCAGGGCAAGTGTGCGGCTCGGGCAGTGCAGGCCACGTGGCACTAGCATCGCAGCTCTGGCCTTGCAGGGCTCTGTCTGCCCCCCGCCCCCCCACTCCCACATGGGGACCCCCACAAGGGGTCCTGAGTGGAGGGGCCTGCAGGCGCCGGGGTGCAGACAGGCCGGGAGCTGGGGGTGGCAGGTGATCGGCTCAGAGCCCCGAGAGGGACGAGGCCGCCCAGACGGGCCCAGAAAGACCTGGACGGTGGTGGCAGCTGTCACACCCAGGCCCAGCGGAGCACAGCCCGGCCCTGCCAATGCCCGGGCAAACCTGTGGGGACCCGTCCCGGCAGCAGCTTCTCTTCCTTGCAGTGTGTGCTCACAGGCATGCACGCTCACACTCAAGCACACTCCCCACACAAATACACACCCACTCAGAACTCACCCTCACACTCAGATATACACCCACTCGCACAAACTCACACTCTCACACACCTGCTCACTCACAAATACACACCACTCACACTCAATTACACAGCCACGCAAACTCTCACACCCAGGCGTGCTTACTCACAAGCAAACTTACAAATGCTAAGATGCACACACTCACACAAATATCCACGCTTGCACATTCACGCATTTCCATGCTCACACACACACTCATGTACTCAGGCATTCACGCACATATATACGTGTTCACACAAGTAAATAAACCCACATGCACAAGCAACACTTGCCCACTAACACACCCTAACACACACACTGAAATACACACCCAGGCACACTTACTCTCACACTCTCACACTAATGCTGCCCAGTGGGAAAGACGCCACCAGAGGTAACGGTGGGTCATGTGTGGTCAGTGTGGGGACTCGGGGTTCTGGGCATTGCTGAGCTGGTTTGCGTGTGTGGGTGAGCCCGAGTGCCCCTCGAGGGTGGACACAGGAGCCCGAGCATGTGGGTGTGCCACTCCCTGCACCCGTGTCTGGCCCACCCGCTCGCTTCCTGGTGACTTCTCAGGAAGGGCTGTGTGGTGTGGGTTCTCTCCATTATTTGTGTCTTTTCCTCTCCCAGCCCACTGCAGCCCCTTTTGTGTGCACCCAGGGGTGCTCTACATGGTTTGGGGGGTGCTCACAGACTTAATCTATATGTTGAGCTCAGTGTTCAAACATGCATCACCTAAAACACGGGAACTGCCCCTAAACACACCTGGCCAGGTGAGGCCCCTTAGCAGAGAGCCAGGCACACAAGGGGGCTGAGCACAGATGAGGGGCAGGGGAGTGGCCGGCAGCCAGGCCCCCGTTCTCCTCCGGCCGCTCGGTGGGAGCTGGGCTCAGACCCTCCCCTGGAGCTGTGATTCCTGGAACTTGTGTTACTGACACGCTCTGACAAGACTTGAGAAAGCTGTCTGCCTGCCCAGAAAAGCAGTAAGCTCTGAGCCTCTCACCCTTTACTGCTCCTAAACCCCAGAGCCCCTTGCTGTGGTTTATGCCGACACGCAGCCCTGCCCGCAGCGGTGGCCACCGGGCTGTCCACCGTGCCAAGTTGGACGCCCAGCTCCAAGTGCAAAGTCACGGCTCCCCCGGCCCGACTCCCACCCAGCTCAGCCTCTTCCCGGCTGCCCCAGAGGACATGGACCTTGTGGGGCAGGCAAGGGGCTGCCAGCAGCACGGCCCACAGCTTCTGTGTCCTGGGCCTGCGGGTGGAGGTGGCGGCAGGTGCTCAGAGACAACGCGTGGGGCGGCCAGTGGGCCGAGCTCTCTCTCCCTTGGGTTCCTGAGCTGGGAGAGGAGGGAGTGGCCCAGGGGGCTGGGGTCCGTGTCATCTCTAGCAAGACAGCCGGAACCTGGGGCCGGGGGACACAGGGCAGGAGGGCGTCCAGCCCTGCTCGCCGCCCTGTGGCCGAGGGGCCAGCCGTAGGGTGCACGCACAGGTGGCAGTTCCAGAGTTGGATAAAGGCCCAGCTGGCAGGCCAGCCTCGCCCCTTTGGACAGGTGATCAGGGCCTGCGAGGTGCCCTAAGCCCGGGTCCCCCAGCTACTGGGGTCGCCGCTCGCCACCAGCCCCCCCCCACGTGATGGACACTGACAGCCCCATGGTCCCCTGTGCTGGGGTCCAGGCTGTGCTGGTGGCCGAGGACCCTGCAGCCTGGGTATCCCTGTGCCTCGGTGGAGACAGAGACAGCACGTGGCCAGGACCGCACGTGCCGGGCTGTGGGAAACGCTGACTCAGCACCTCTCTGGGCACAGCCCTTGGTGGCTTCACGGCCTCCAGGAGCTCCTGGGATGGAGCCCCCATGTCCTTGGAATTTATTCCCGGGGGCTTCCAAGCACCCCTGATGGCTATGCTAATAAGCTGGTTCAGGGGGCCTCACCAAGGACCCAGAGGAGTGGGGAGTGGGCAGCCCCACCAGAAACACAGACCCTGGGATTGGGGGCTCAGCTTTGGGCCTCTGGAGAGGGGATGGAAACCCCATCAAGCTCCCTTGTGCAATGAGACCCCAATACACTCTGACTCTGCAGCGCTGGGGACCCCCCCACTGGGTCCTATGCATGGATGTGCTGGGAGGGGGGTGCATTCTGGATCCATGGGGAAAGGACCCTGGGCTCCCTGTTTGGGGGCCCTCCCAGCCCTCACCCTGGGCACCTCTTCTTCCTTGTACCCTCTTTGCTACAACTCATCAGCAGTACATTTTCCTGAGTTCTGTGAGTCGTTCCAGTGAACGATCGAACCTGAGGGGACTGGGCGATCCCTGAAATCTGCAGCCAGTTGGTGAGAGTGTGGGTGACCTGGGACCCCAAGCTCATGCTGAAGTCCGAGTGAGGCCATCCTGTGGGGCGAGGCCCTCGCCTGCAGAGTATGGCTAGCTCAGGGCTGTGGGGTGGGATCAGGGTCCCTGCGCTGACCCACAAGCCCCATGCCCAGGCTTCCGTGACCTCTGACCCCTCCTATTACTCTTCCCTCCCTGCACAAGTGCACCTGGCCTCAGGGCATCTGTGCTCGCACCCCGTCTTGCAGCCTGACTTGCATCCCCGATTCCCTCGGGTCTCTACTGCAATGTCCCCTTACCCCACAGGGCTCCCCAGGCCTCATCCCCCATCAAGGAACAGTGAGCCCCGCCAGCTGACCTGGCCCTGGGGAGGCCCCTCAGCCTGCATGGCTGCCTCTAGTTTGGGGTGCCGGCTGCACCCTTCATGTTTATGCTGCTCACTGCCCACCCATCCTCTAAAGGTGGCTCCCTGGGGCGGGGCATGCTGATGTGACCTGGAAGGTGTCCGGGCTGTAGCGGGGGACCCCGTGCCCACCCGGGAAGGACTGGCCAGGGTTAGGACGCACAGGTCTGCACAGATGCCCCCGGGGGGTCAGGCTGAGTGGGTGTGAGCAAGGGGAGCAGGAGGCCAGTGGGGGGGGGAGGCTGTGGCCCCCGCAGGACACTGGGCCACTAAGACACCCTCCCCGTGCCACAGTGTACCGTGGGCACTGCGAGGAAGGGCCACGGTGGGAAGTGTAGGAGGGCGGGAGGGGCGAGTGAGGGGCAGAACGAGTGCAAAGGGGATCCGTAAACTCAGACCGTCGGGAGACCCAGCCCCTGCGGGAGGGAAGACGCCAGGACGTCCTGCTGGGACACGGGTCAGGGGCCGGCGGGGGCGACTCACATATGAAAGGCTTGACCGTGCTGTGGATGTGTTTGTGCTGCTTGAGGCCCGAGGACGTGGCGAAGGTCTTGCCGCAGTCGGGGCAGGCGTGGGCCCGGGCGCCCACGTGCTGGGAGCGGATGTGCCGCTGCAGGTTGCTGGGGTCCGTGAACACCTGGGAGGCAGCAGCGTCAGGCCCAGGCCCGCGAGGACCCCTCCCCACCGCGGGACTCCAGGGCCATCGAGTCCACCCACGGCCGCTTCACCTGAACTCTACAGCAGGGACGGCCGGGGTGGGGACGAGCGTCCCCCGAGTGCAGGGACGGCCGGGGTGGAGACGAGTGTCCCCCGAGTGCAGGGACGGCCGGGGTGGAGACGAGTGTCCCCCGAGTGCAGGGACGGCCGGGGGTGGAGACGTGTGTCCCCCAAGTGCAGGGACGGCCAGGGTGGGGACGAGTGTCCCCCGAGTGTGGGGATGGCCGGGGTGGAAATGAGTGTCCCCCGAGTGTGGGGACGGCCGGGGTGGAAGTGAGTGTCCCCCAAGTGTAGGGACGGCTGGGGTGGTGACGAGTGTCCCCCGAGTGTGGGGACGGCCAGGGTGGGGACGAGCAACCCCTGCGTGCAGGGACGGCCGGGGTGGAGACGAGTGTCCCCCGAGTGCAGGGATGGCCGGGGTGGGGACGAGTGTCCCCCGAGTGTGGGGATGGCCAGGGGTGGAAATGAGTGTCCCCCGAGTGCAGGGACGGCCGGGGTGGAGACGAGTGTCCCCTGAGTGCAGGGATGGCCGGGGGTGGAGACGTGTGTCCCCCAAGTGCAGGGATGGCCA
>PVKY010009274.1:0-13426 GCA_004027775.1 Bradypus variegatus
GAGGAGTGAAGGGCACCTTTGCATCTCATGGCGTTCGGGTTGTCACATGTGCTTTGGGGTCTCCCCGTTTTCTCCTCCAGTGCAGAAGCACAGGGGGGCAGCTGGGTAAGATCCCAGCTGGCTTGTTCCTTGACTTTGCCCTTCAGTGACTCTGGGGTGCCAGGAGGGAAACATTCCAGAAGGTTTGATTTCACCATCAGGCTTTCAAAGTCATCCTGAAGGATACAAGCCAAGATAGCATATTTAACTTTTCTTTAGTTTTTATTATTATTATTTTTTTAATACTGCCAAGTTCACACAGAAATCCCTTAACATCTGGACTTGCAGTTGCAGGTGTTCACCTTGGTTCCAGCCCCATGCCAGCCCTCAAGCCTGGATGGGTTTGCGGACAAGACAATGAGAGTCAGGTCTGGGAGCAGTTAATTGGCTTAGGCTGTCAGGATTGGAGGCTGAGCTTTGCCAGATGTGCCTCAGATTGAGTGGCATGGCTCGTTCCAGTTGAGTGTCCTCTGTCTTGCAAACACTCCCTGCCTCTGTCCATTTTCCCTGAAGCTAGGCCTGCAGGTTCCATGTGCACTCAGCACCCTGACTATTTAGAAAAACCGCACACTGTGTTCTGTTGGAAATGGGCTGAGCAGTAAAGATGGGAGAATCTGGTGTTCTAGTTTGGAGTGGTAACATTTATAGATGTTTAAACCTGGAGGAAGAGTAATTATTTGACTATATTAAAAAATAAAACCTCAGCTGAGGATTTCATAGTTTATGCCTTAAACTTTTGAAGCTCCATGTGTAATCCGATGAGGATTTATTTACGGTTGTACTGTAACACTCATTTTCTCAAAGAGTTTCCGTGTGGTGGGTGGAGAGACAGAGGTGGTAGGAGCAGTGTCTGGGTTGAGGGGTGGGAGCTGGGGGGCGGATTCAGGGTGGAGTTCGGGGTGGTGCTCCCAGAAAGTGCCTTCAGGTGCACGGTGAGGAGACACCCTCTCTACCACCAAGAGACAAGATGGTGCGCAAATATGTGCTTGAATCCCTCCTTCCAGTTCACCGATGTGCATAGCAGCATTATTCACAATTGCCAAGAGATGGGAGCTAACTCAAGTGCCCATCAACAGATGAATGGATAAACAAAATGTGGTGTTTGTATCCATACAATGGAATATTATTCAGCTGTAAAGGAATGGAGTTCTGATACAACCACATGGATGAACCTTGAAGACATCATGTTGAGTGAACTAAGCCAGACGCAAAAGGACACATATGGTATGATTTCACTGATATGAAATTATTAGAATAAGAAAAATTCTAGAATACAGGTTACCAGGTATGGTGGATGTAGGGGATGGGGAGTTCATACTTAATTGGTACAAGAATTTCTGTTTGGGGTGATGGAAAGGTTTTGGTAACAGATGGTGGTGACAGTAGCCCAACTTTGTGAATGTGATTAGCAGCACTGAATTATATATCTGAGTGTAGTTAAAAGGGAAATTTTAGGTTACACAATTGTTACCATAATAAAAATAAAAACAAACCATAGGACTGTACAACATAAAGAGTATACGCTAACATAAACTGGAATATAGTTAACAGTACAATTATGATGCTATTCTTTCATTAATTGTAACCAAGGTACTGCACTAATGCAAAATGTTAATAATGGGGGAGTGCTGTATGTGGTAATGCTGTGTTTCCTACCTGATTTTTCTGCAAACCTCCAACTCCTCTAATAAAAAAGAGAAGGGGTGGGGGAGGAAGAGAGGAGAAAAAACGGGCACTTAAACTGTGAGCAGACACTGTCTAAACCTGGGAATGGGGTCTCCTTTAGTTTCATTTGGACCTGCCAGGGAGAGGATGTGATCTTCTGGCCATCAAGGAAGAGAAGTTTCGAGAGGCAGCCCTGCGGTCCCCCCACCCCCTGACTTGTTTAAGGTCTCTGGTTTCCGCCACTGCTTCAACACCCCAGGCACCTACAGCTCTTTGCTGGTTACAGAGTGTCCTCATTGACTTTCAGAGGCAACTTTCAGCAGGTAGAAAGAGAGGGAACAGAGTTCCCGGGGAGAGAAGCAGCATGCCCTGCTTCCTTAAATTTTGAGCATCCTCCTGAGCAATTCAGCCTCTGTTTTCAGAACATTCTCTTTGATTATTCCATTTGTCCTCCATTTAAAGAGTGAGGAGCCCCCCTGACCCCATACAAGCCAGGCGGAAAAGAATGTTTTAAGAAAACCTCTCTGAAGTAGAATTCTATTTACAGAAATGCAATTGCAACACGGTCTCCATCAATGCAGCCGGGTGAGGCGAGTGCTACTCGCCGGCTCATGTTACGTTTCCAACGCAGCAGCTTCCCCCAAAAGGCACTGAGCATTTTAGCTACAATAAGTAAATATTAGCCCTGCCTTGCTGTCGGGAAACCATGGAACAGACAGGAGAGATATCCCGTCCTTCCCCGCCTCCTCTCTTGACCCAGCAGACTACTTGATGGTAAGAGGCTGTTTAACAACAAAAGGAATCGTGTAATTGTTGTGAGGGGAACTCCGAGGTTGATGGGATGCTCATGAATAACCAGGACACATGCATATTCATACAGCGCGGTGTGATTGACAGCCCATACCTGAACACTTTCCTGGAGGGCCCTCGAAGGGCCTCTCAGCTGGGAGCTTGGACATGTGCACGAACTGGGTGCCTTCAGGCATCTCTGCCAGCAGGATCACCTGGGACACCTGTCATCGCATTTATGCACAGCGGGGTATCCCCATTTCTCAAAAATAAGCATTCCCTACTATGTAATGGGGCAGCACAAGTGGTCACAGAAGCTAGTACTCCTGGTGTAGCCAATGTCGCAGCACCAGGATCTAATTTCCCTCTGAGTCAGAAGAGAGAAGAGGTGAGAAGTCTGGGGGCTCTCTAGGTGGGCTCCTCTGATTTCCTCACTAGGTATTTAATTTACTCTGGGATCTAGGGCAAATCACATGCCTTTATGGCGTTCACTGTGGCCTCAAGATAATGCTGTTTGCTTTCTCTCTAAGCAGCTCTGAGGCCTGAGAATGACAGCTTGTCAGTGGTCCAGATGCTGCCCATGATGCACAGTTGGAGGTGACAGGTGGGTGTGGATGGCATGGCAGCAACTGAATATGTGGGACACCTGATCTCCTCCCCAAGTCTTGCTTTCATTTGCAGCTCTGCTACCCCCCTGCTTACCCAGGTTTGAAACGTCAGCATACTGGTGTCTGACTCTCTTCTATGTCTGGAATCAGCTGGCTGGGTGGTTTCCATATGTGCCACACAATGCAGGGAATGTTGCCCCTTGGCTCCCTGTTGCTCGATGCCAGAGGCTCGCTCTGATCCTGGCCACATAACTGTGTACTGCTCATAACAGATTTTTCCAGAACCAGCCTCTTGGCACGGATCTTGCAAGTTGTGCTTCATCCTGGAAGAAAAATCATGTGGGTTTGAATCCTAAATTTAACCCATGAGATTGTGGCAGAAGTGATTTTTCCTTGCTTTGTTTTTCCATTGTATGAAAGCTTCTTGGAGGCAAGGATCCCCACTGGCTCGTCCTTACACCTTCAGTACCCCGCACCAAAGCTCGTACAAAGTAAGAGCTTAATAGTTGTGTTGAGCTGACTCCTCGGGATCTGCTCTATGGGAATGTCTCTTGGGGGTCTTGGGACATTCAGAAGCCCAGGCCTCTGGGCAGGGAGCTGCACCTGCCACCCCAGCATCCCCTGTCCCTTTCCTGGCTCACTGCCCTGGCCTGTGGGCTGGGCTGATTGCATTCCTTGGGATGCCAGGATCTTCTGTCTGAAGAGACCGGGCTCCTCAGGGGCAGGGGCACTTCCTATCTGCCTTCATCTGGCCTCAGCCCTAAGCTCAGGAAAGTTACTCCTGCTGCTGCCCAGCACAGACCCATTCTGGGCTGCATTAATAAGAAAAAAATGTTGGCACATGGGGGACAAACTAGTGAGTTAGTTACAAGGCTTCCAGTGGGGTAGAAGAACAAATAATCAGGACAAAATATACTGTGATAAGGAAGCCTGCCCTTTTGTTTACTGACATGCATCTCTGCTTCAAGCTATTTTAAAAATGACTATTTCATTTTCAAGGTGATAAAAGAATGAATGGGGATTTACCAATGAGTGCCACTGTAATTGAGTGCCTATCTCCAGGTTGAAGAGCAGAAGCAAATTATCCACGATGGGCCAACTCTGCTTTCCTAGGACTGTGCCTCCTATTCTTCCTATTCTGTAGAGAACATGTCTGCTCCACCAAATTAGCCAAACACAGATAATGTTGTCAAAGAACAGCGCCATTGGATTTCAGCAACAGCTGACACCAATACAAAAGGCTCTACCCTCACAACATTTCAGCTTCAATTTTTTCCTACATGACTCAAAAAATAAATCCGTTTTGTGGGGCAGAGATGATGAGTTTGATAGCTTTTCAGCACAGAAGATAAAAGAAGAGTGAGCCTTAGTGGCTGAGGCGATTCCAGCAAATTCCATCAGGCTGTATACCGTACGTGGGCTGTAGGCGACTCGGTGAACTGGAAAGGACCTCCTGACTGAGCTAACCTGCACTGCGCAGTGCACCGTGTGACGATGACACCGTGGAGGACCAAGGTGGCAGCCATGAGCTCCAAAGTCCGGGAGAGGCAGGTGAGGGGCCGCACCCACAGCCTCAGCACCGCTCAGGACGTTTCTTGTAGAGCTCAAAACAGTGCTCAAAGTACAGCACTGTGGAAGTCTCAGTTCTGTTGGGAGAACTGAGCAGGGAGCTGAGCTCAGGATGCCCTGGACGTGGGGCAGCCGGTGAGAAGAGAAGAAGGGAAATCACCCTCCCAGTGTGCAGCCCGGGCTGACTTCAGCACCCATAGAAACCTTATGGGAGTCTCTCTGATGATCTCTTTATATGTGTTAATTTTCTTTTTATTGAAAAGAGAATTAATAACAGGGTATCTTAAAATAATAACACCATAACCTCTCCTCTGGGCTACAACAGTGAAATTTCTGCCTGTTTCTTTCCATATGCTGGGGTGGCAGTTTGGCTGTTTTGTTCCCTCTTTTCTCACCCTGTAGCTGGAGCATGGCATGGCTTCCTCGGAGGATCTACGCCAGGTTAGGATTACCCAAGGGGATGTTGAGCGATGCGGCTCTGGGGGAGAGGGAGGCAGAGACTTTTTGCATAACAGCCCACGGCCCTGCCTCAGGGTGGGCTCCCTGGCAGATTGGGGGCCTTCTGGTGGATGTTTGGCCTGGAGACTGAGCTCCCCTTCATTCCCTCCCCAAGGGGAGACAGACTTGGAAATGGAGGGGGTTGGAGGAGCTGGATGAGGGAGGACTGAGTCTGTAGTCTGAGGGGACCAAAACTGGGGTTCTGGGAGGGGCGAGCAGAGGGACCTAGGAGAGCAAGGAAAGAGAGTAAAGCTACAGAGGGAGTGGCTATCAGGGGAAGACTCTATGAGGGACCCTGAAGAGGGTCCCAACATGATGAGTTCTGAGAATCAAGCCCCATCCTGGCTGGAGTTGGACAGAGGTGGGAAGCCCCAGCCAAGGAGGGCTCTGCCCAGAGGACTGGGTGCTGCCACCCGCATCAGTGGCCTTGCGGTTCCCTCTCTATACATCTGTGGGTAGTCCATTAATTAGCAGCCCGGCTGTGTTATTGCCATTAGGGGATTCTTCTATTTTGTCCTCTCAGTGTACAGCTGTAGAGATGCAGTTTTAAAGTCTTCGCTTGCTTGCTTGTTTTTTGGTTTCTGCCATGCGGTACCCACTAGTCTTGGTTCCCTTAACCTGGGTGTGGTTCTGTAAGGGCCAGCCATGCTTCCAATGGCCAGGCAGCCTTCAACCTTGAGGATTAGCCACGTGTGGAGGACGCTACGCTGTACCCGTGGAGGACTGTCCTGGAGGCCCGAGGACAGTGTGACCAGCCAAGGCTTCAGAGACAAAGGCCTTTTCTCTACGCTGCCAGGGCAGACCCAACTTTTTATCTGAGCAGCTCTGGGGAGGCCTTGGTCTTGCTGCCTCCCTCCCAGGCAAGCTTCTTTAGAGTTGTATGAGTCAGGATTTGGAAAGAAAAATGGCCCACTAGGTGTTGAGGCTTACACAATTTTTGGAGGTGGGATGGGGGATCAGAAAGGCCACATTCAGGGAATGGGAGTGGTAGGAATCTCGGGGAAGCTGCAGATGAAGATCTCACCTGCCTTCAGCATCCATGTGGGAGATTCTCAGAGAAGGCCTGGAAGCTACTGGCCAAACCTCAAGTCTCCTGCTCGCAGCCTCCACCAGAAAGTAAGGGCTTTGCCTTCTCTTCTGCCTTCCAAATCCCACACCAGTGCCTCTCACTGGCAGTCTCCATGGAACTCTGCTGACAAGGGAGTCTGGGACCCTCCCGTGATGTAGAAGGGGGTACTGGATAGACAGTAGACAATTTGGACCAAGGGTCCTGGTGGCCCCAGTGCCTAGTACAGTGCCTGGCACATGGTGGGGGCTAAACAAATGTTTCCTAAAGGAATGAAGAGTGGGTGGGTGCACCATACAGACAGTCATCTCTGTTCCACACAGAGACCCTGTGCCTCCCCTACCCCCACCTCAAGGGGGTGAGTGACTTCCAGAGAATTTATTCCCACTGAGAAGCAGACAGAAGCTGGGACTCCAGAAAGTGTTCCTGGACCTGGGGAAATGGAAACAATGGCTCTTGTGTTCAGAGCTTCCTAAGTCCACAGTTGGGGAAACAGGCCTGTGGGGGAAGGTGTGTCCTTGGGGACTTAGTTGAGACCTAGGCAGTGGGCTTAACTGGACTTTCTCTTCTTATACTCAGGCTATACTCAGGCTTATACTCAGGCTATCATAGACACCTGGCTTGATGTTTGGAGGAGCAAGTTCCATTAGTCAACCCTGGGAACACCTGAGGATGAGGGCTCTATTCCTCTGGACTCCTGATTGTAAATAACATGCAAACTCACTCAAGCTAAAAGGGCAGTTTATTGACTCACATAACTGAGAAGTTTAGGGATGCGCTGCCTTTAGGCAAGGCTGGATCCAGCCACATGAATGATGTCGTTGCTCTTTGTCTCATTCTCTTCTTCTTTTAGCTCTGCTCTCTCTGATTGTTTATTCATGTATGGCTCTCATTCAACTCTAATGCAGGCAGACTTCCTTCATGCAGTCAGGGAAGATGGCTTCCAGTAGCTCTGGCTGTCATGACCCCAGCTTGGCAACTCAGTGGAAAGCAGGCTTCCTCTCTACGTATCAGTGTATGAATCTAGAAATGATTAGCCTTGCTGGGTCAAGTGTCCACCTAGACCAGTAACTGCATTTGGGGAGATGTGGCACCCACATTGTTTCAGTGTGGCACAACCGCCCACCCTTGTGACCAGAAGCTGGGGGAGGGGCACTGTGATTGATAGCCCCACAGGACTACTCAGAGAGCAGGATGGATGATTCTTTAAAGGAACAAAAGTTGCAGAGACAGCAATATATTTCCAGAAGTGAAGAGGACAGGAGACTTGGGCTGGGATTAGAGTGTCTCCTGGCAGAGAAGAAATGCTGGCATGAGAACTTCAGCTTGGTCAGGATTATCTTGCATATCCCTGGGGGGCCCTTCCCTATCTCTGGGAAGGCTGGCCAGTGTCCAGCAGGTGTAATTGGGAATGAGAGCAGATGGATTTCTTCCTACAGCTTTTCAAAGATTCTTGCCTTCCTCGTTTATGTTGCATTTAGTTTTTCCCTAGATACTGCGTCTGAAGACAACTAGACTTTCCAGCTGTATGGGTTTTATGTTGAAACGTACCCATCCAGGAGTGATTGAAATGCTCTCCCTCCCTCATCTTTCCTTCTTCGTTCCTGAGCTCCTGACAACCTCCTACTTAGGAATTGCAGAATTTTTATTCTGTCAATGTTCACTAGTGTATGCCATGCCCTGGGGACCAGGCTTGAATGAGACAGATCCAGTCCTGACCCTCACTGAGCATAGAGACCAGTGGGGAAGTCAGATATTGAACAAGACCAAAATCATTGCCTGGTTGGTTGATAACGTGACTTTGTGGCAACATGATAAGTGCTTTGAAGGAGAGGCATGGGGTCTTAAGACCCTGTGACCTAGTGCATGGGTTAGGGAGGATCCCTTGAGGTGATATTATGCTGAGACCAGAAGGATGTGCTGGATTTTGATGAGGCAAAAGAGATTGGAAGGGTGCAAGGATGCCAAGGCTCTAGCTGGGAGAGTGGGGCTGCTGCCAGGAGGGGGTCAGGCCAGTAGGCCGTGTGGGGAGATGCTCGAGGGCCTGGAGGCCATGCTCGGGGTTTGAGCCTCCATCTGCCACTCCCAGTTCTGCCCTGAGTAGGAACTTGGTTCCATTCACACCAGAGCCCTCAGTGGCTGGCCTTTAAATTCCAGAGTGCATGACAATAATAGCCATGTGGCTTCCCAGTGAGGGCGCCTCCGGTGGGGAGGAAGGGGCTCCCCTGACTGCACTTGGAGCTGAACCTCCCATGCAAAGCCCCATGTTGTCCCTGAGGTGGGGGGATGCTGCTATGATCCCCCAACCTGTGCAGCAGCCGCCCTGGCTGCAGGACGCATCCAGCCAGGTAGGAGGAGGCAGGGCCGCTGCACGGGTGTGGGATGGAGGGCGCTCGGAGGGGCCAGTAGCAGCGCAGGCGGCAAGAAGCAAGCATCAGATTCAGGCTGTGGTTTGGAGGCCCTTGACTCGCGGATGGAATTGGCTGGGGGTGGGAATGGTGAGGAGACAGGAATTGAGGATGATCGCAAGCGTTGTGGCCTGGGTGGCTGGCAGTGCCATTCGTGGAGGTGCAGAAGGCTGGGAAGATGCCGACTTGGAGGAAATAAAAACAAGCATGAGTCTGTCCTGGACATTTTGAGTTTGAGGGAGCAGTTGGGTCTATGGGTCTTGTCTGGAGATACAAGTGTGGGAATTGCCAGCCCAGAGATATAAGTGAAATTGTGACAGTGGGTGCAAGTTTTATGTGGGGTGGGTGGTGGTGGGAGACTGCACTTGGGTCCTGGGGAATAGAAGCACTCAGAGGTAGGTGCAGTGGCAGCCAGCAGAAAAGCTAACCCTGACTGGGTGTTGGGAATGACCTGGCTGCGATAAATCATGCTGGCACCTCCTGTGCTGCAGTTGTGGGCTCCGGGGAACCCCCCTGGGCTCCAGGGGCCCGTCACCAGGTGATGGATGAAGGCAGCTTCCCACTCCCCCACCTCCCACGGCACCTGCTTCCTGCCGCCACCAGGCAGTCCCACAGGAAGAAAAGAGCTGAGCAGGCTTGCCGTGACAGCCTTTTAAAAACGATTTTTAAGACTTCTTATAATTGTTGATTAAAAGGCCCATTGCTCCAAAGACTCTGTTATTGGTGGAAGAAGTAAAGTCATTTTAGAAGAAGTTTCTGGGGGAGGTGAAGTGATCCAGTAAATTGGCCAGGTGGCATTTGCTGCTCCAGGCTTATATTTCAAAAGCCATTAAAAGGTCTGCAAGAAAGTGCTTCCAAGTAGTCATTTTGAGAGCGGGAAATACTTTTGGGGGGAGAAGACGAAAATGCCAGCTGTGGGGCTTACAGTGGTCAGTGGGTGGAGGGTGTGAGGGGCCCTCAGCTGACCTACGTCCTGGGGGAAGGCTGAGCCCGCACCAGCCCTGGGGCCAGGAAGGCAGCTCCTCCCCGGTGCGGCACATTCCCTTGACGGCTTTCACTGTTCCCCCATGGGGAATGAACTCTTCCCACCACCGTCCTTCCTGGAGCTTAGACATTTTGTAGACTGCTTTCCCTGAGTATTCCTGGCCCCGAACAGCTCTTGCTGAACCCATAAAGTTGACATGACCCATGTTTTTCCCCGAGGTCAGTCCTATGTCCCATACGTTTGCATGGCCAGGAACCCTCATGCTGCCATTTCATGAAGGTGTCTGGCTTCTCCCAGCAGGCTGGGATACACGCTGAGAGAAATGGGTGCTCCAGGTGCTGGGGGTGGGGTTGGCTCTGCAGGAACATCACCAGGCTCCTTCCCCCTTGCCAAGTGGGCAAGGTGCTGTGGGGGGCTGGGACCCGGCACCCATAGTGCCTCTCTGCCCTGAGCCTTGTTATGTCCCATGGAGGGCTGCCTTAGCAAATACAGACAGGGTGAATCAATTGCATTGTTTTATTTGACTGAGGATCATCTCTGGCTTTTCTGTGGTTGTCAGGGTTGGGGCATCTAGGCGGGCTGGACCAGGGGAGGATTGCTGGCAGAACCATCTCGGAGAGAGATCACATTGTGAAGACTGCAACCATCTCTGTCTGGGGACAGGGCGTGGACAGGAGACTTTGGGCCTCCTTGGCCACGGGCACTGAGTGTCTCTGGGTCCAGATAGAATTTTGGAGCCTACTCAGGGTCCTGGGCCTCGTGTGGGGTTGCAGACTGGTGGGCTTCCGGGAAGCTGCTCACCTGCCAGGAGCTCTGAGAACTGCGGAGAGGGGAGGCCGTGTCTGTGGCTTACCAGTCTCCAGTCTTGGAGCCTCCCTGAGTCCCACCCTAAGGCAGCACAGGATGCTTCTGTGACTTTTGTAACTTCTCCTTTCTGATGATGTTAATTCAAAAGGGCATTGGGCGTGGGGGACCATTTCTAGCGTGCCAGACCAGAGAGATCCTCTTAAGAGGCGTAAACCTGGACTTTGGGGAAGAACAGAAGAGAACACAGTGCTGGCTCCTGGGTTTTGTCTGTGGAACTGGTGCCCATGGAGTTCTGGGTAAAGCCTGGGGTCAGAAGACCTGTGGTCACTTAGTCCCAGCTCTGAGAAGAGAGGCAAGTGGAACCCAGGTGATGCCATCAAGTCCCAGCCAAGGGGTGGCTGAGTGGCTGGGTTCATTCCGGAGAAGATTACCATCCCAGGAAGCCTCTGAGGACACGTGCTCCCTGATGGGCCCTACAGCCCCCCAACACCCAAACATAGCACCCTTCATGCTTACCATGTAGCCGCCTCGTTCCTGTCTGCCTCCACCCACGCCAAGGGCACACACCAACTTCCTTAGCCACCGTAACCCCACCTCTTCCATGAGGCCTAGCATGAATGAGCGAATGAATGAAAACAAGTGAGTGAATGAGCACTGTCTCTTGGTGACAAGTGTGAGACAGGGCAGAGCTTGAGCATGTCTGGGCTTTGGTAGGTGTGCGCTGGGTTCGAGAGTCTGAGTTTCCAGGACAGGCATGACATGAGAATCATGGCAGAATGTTTGCTGTTTCTCCATGGGGCTACTGGGGCAAGACAGTTGACATTGGGGTGTATCTGGGGGGCACAGCACAGCCTAGGGAATGAGGTGTGTTTTTGGTTCTGAGAGAAGGAGCGAGGGCCTGGATGGGGAAGTGTGTTGAAGGGAGAAGACAGGTGCCCTGGCCTGGGGAAGGATGGGATTGAGATCAACTCCTAAGAAGAACTGGGAGGAGGAAGGGACTTGAAGGGGCTCACAGGGTCCTGAGTCCAATATTGTTTATTTTCAGTGGAGCCAGGGATGGGCTTTGCTGATTTCCCAAGATTTGTCAAAGCTTCATGACTTTGTCCATTAATTTGGCATCACAGATATGTTCTTCTGTGGTTACAAAAGGGGCGTGTGTGCTTTGTCAAAGACACTATGTAGGGGACACTTTGGAAAATAGTTGGGGGAAAAGGGCGAACTGGCGGGCAGAGTAGGAGGATGGGGAGAGAAGAAAGGAGTACACAGGCAGGGTTGTCAAGGACTGTAAGGTGGGCCTGGGTCTTCAGTGCTTGGGAGCCCTTGTGAGACCCCAGCGAGGGCTCGGGGAAGCCCCTCCCTCACACACACCTACATTCAACATCACATGCCCCGCAAACACCAGGCTTGGACATGGGGTTTACCTTACTCTTTGGTGGTTCCCAGGTAGGGAATTTAGGCTTCTAGAAGAGGAGGCAGTGTTTCCCAAGACCTCACAGAGACTTAGCTCCTGTGGACATTTGTGTGTCTCTCTGGAACTTCTTCTGGTCACTATTTCACTCTATTTTGGAAGGATCTATTGGGAATAAGTCCTGTGAAATGCTCTGTTATCTCTGCATTTGATCATCCAAATAGTCCTGGGAAATACCACAAATTATGCTTCTTTCTTGGAGATTCCCAATGAACACTGGCATTTCAAAGTTTCCAAGAAGTCCTTTAGCAAAGAAACTTGTTAGCTTTCTTTAATCCTGTGTTTCCTAAACATATTTGACCACAGATCCCTTTTGTTACAGAAACCCAGTTAGTATCCTGTGAAAGTCGCCATTCCATATACATACTTTGGGGCACTCTGATTACTTTGTATTCTCATGCTACCTACCTTGTGGACTCACAAGCTCTAAATCTCTTCCTGCAGAGAACATTAGGAGGGGTGTTTATCATCTGGCCTGATATGGCCTCCCCTGAGCTTGGAGCAGGCCTGCAAGGCTCAGACAGACACGGATGCACCTGTTCACTCAGTGCCTCTTGGTGGGCCCTGGGGCTGGCCTGAGTTTGCAGACCAAGTGCTTCCTGCTTCACCAAGCGCTGAGCCCCTTGGCTAGTCTGTACATTCACCTTCACGGCCGCATGCAGCTCAGCTGGGGCTGGGAAGCACCGAGGAAGGCAGGATTGGAGCAGACGTGCTCCATCTGTCGAATTCCCTCTGCCCTGCCGCAGCTCAGGCCCTGTCTGTTCTGTCTTGTTTTGTATATCGTGATGAAATATTAAAGGAAACTCTTCCAGTTTTGAAAATCTTTTTGTCAAGACACCAGGAGCAGCCTGAATATATGAAAGAAACCATTAAAGCTTAGAGCAAGGGGCCGAGGGGCAAAGAGAGGAAGAAGGAACCAGTTCAGATGTGGGGCTTCCCTGAGGGGAGCTGGAAGTGGCTTGTGGGTGGCCGTCTGCTCCCTGCTGGCTGTGACAGGTGGGCACTGCTGACCTGGAGCCTGGAGGGCATGATTCTGGCAGTTGTCGTGATGGAGCACTGGACTGGGGGGAAGCTTGTAGTGTGTCCTTGGGCAAACGCTTGTCCCTTTCAGGGCTTGGGTTTTGTGACTGGTAGTTTCACGTGTCAATTGGCTAGGTGATGTTTTCATTTTCCAGCTGCTTATACAAGGGGTTGGCTTAAACACTGGGGATTTATTGGTTCACAGAGTCAGCAAGGTGACGATTTCTTGCTGAAGGCGGCATCCTCGGGCAGGTGACTGGCGATCCTTCCTTGGTCCTTGGCTTTTCTGTCATGTGCCCATGCACCGTTGAGTTCCAGCTTCCGGCTGCTCCCTGTGGCTTCTTTCTCTGACTGATGTTCACTCTGCTTATAAAGGACTCCAGTAATCCGAATTAAAGCCCAACTTGATTCAACTCGGCCACACCCTAACTGGAGCAATATCTTGAAGAAATGCTATTTACAATGGGTCCATATCCACCATAATGTGGGCCAAGACCAAGAACA
>PVKY010009275.1:0-13425 GCA_004027775.1 Bradypus variegatus
CCATCTGACTAACCCTTGGCAGTTCCTTCTCAACATCATCACTTCAACGACAAATAACCCAGGAGTGATCCCTTCAAACGTGGCCACCAGAATCAAAAGTTCTCAAGCACAGGGAGTAACCAGCAAAAGGAAGCAGATGGGAAACTCTACAGGACTAACAACAGTTGCTTCAACAAATAAAAAAGTAGAAAATAGAGTGAGCGAGGGCATATAAATTAATAGAGACAAAAGTGTCACTTCAATCAAATGCAATGTACACAACTTTATCTGGATGCTGATTTGGAAAACCAACTGTAAAAAAAAAAATTACGATGAGACAATCAGGGACATTTGAAAATGACTGGATATTTGATGAAATTAAGGAATTATCACTGTTTTGTAGACAGGATAATGGTAATACAGATATTGTGGCTAGTTCCTTGTCTTTTAAAGATACACACTGAAATATTTATGGATAAAACCACATTTCTGGATCACGCTTCAAAAAATAATCCAACTTTTTTGTTTTTGTTTTTTAAAGGGGGGAGTAGAGGGTAGAGGAAATGAGACTGGCCAGGAGTTAGTAACTGCTGAAGCTGGTGATGGCGACAGTCCCAAACCAACTAAGCATCATCCTGGAAGACTATCTTTTCCTTCAAATTCTGAGATGGACTCTAGGTTTCAGTTTTGAGGAAGAGTACCTTTCCTTGCCACCAAAATACACCGCAAAGCACTACTACTACTATAACATGTTACTTTTATTACATTTGCATATAGGCAAAATAGAATTTCCTTTAAAAACAAAAACATTCTATAAAATGTAATCACATGAATCACCTGCTTACTTTCTACTACACAAAATGAGTTTGATTTGTCTTCTAAGGTAAAATAACTTCACTTAAAGGGAAAAATTCTTCCCCAGTGCATCCTCTTTATGAGCCAAACAATGGAAAATTTTCACCTCAACAAGCTGGCCTCAGGGAGGCTCATGCTCATCCCGGTTGCCTGGATACCGGTGACATCTCCGGTGTTTACAGAAGGCTCTAGCACCCCTCTGCAAGGAGACTGGCTGAGGTTCATCAGTCAGCGGTTGCTCCTTCCTCGCACAGTCCACTGCTCAGACAGACAGGGCTGGTGTGTACAGTGTACCTGTCTGTCACCTATGAAGCCCCAAAGCACAAAAGAAGTCTATTACATCTGCTAAAGTGGTCTCTACAATTACATCAATTCTAATCCTAGCTCTCATTCACTTGATTTCTATGGAATTCTACTTTAAAACTACAAAGGAGGTACACCAATTGGAATGAGAGTTAACAGTTCAACTAGCTTTTTCTCCAAAGAAAAGTTACCAAGCAATCCCCTGGCTTATTACGTCAAATAATGATAAAGTATTCATTTTGCTCAGTTTTTCATTCTGTCAGTCAAATTAAAAAACATTAACATCCAAAAGTTTTTTTTAAATACTTAACACCTGGTTACAAGGTACAATTATACAGAAGCCCACAACAACAGCCTTTGTAAATAAGCATCTCAGATTACCTAAAATGTTAACTGTCATTATGCTAAAAACGCAAATACAGCAAATATTATAAATACTTAAACTCATCAAAATTACTGTAATCATGGCTCTTTTAAAAAAATCATAAAACTGGTGATCTGCAACACTTGTGCTACTGCTTTTCAAAAGTTTCAATACTTTCTCTTAAAACTTTATTCTCCCACATGATTTCATTTTTTTATGTTCTGTGTACCAAAACGTTTTATTTCAGGCAGTGACTCGTTCTGTTTCCCCTGGTATTTAAGAGCATTAGATTTTACTGGTTTCTAAATTTTATTTTCACAACACTGATTCATTCTCTGCTAGTGCAGCTTTCTCATATGAGACCGAATAAAATATTACATCGAAATAAATTAGGATGCAAAAGACAAAAGCAGCCTGTCATCAGATGTGAAGGAAATTAAATTTCCAACCACAGTAAAAATAGCAGTATAAAGGGACGCTCTGATCCATTTTAAGACGTCCTTTCAACAATAAGGTTAGGTGTGCGGATACCCCACCAAACACCAGCTGACTGTCCCAACTGGCATTCAACACCCAAAATGGCTGCACACCTGCCGGTGACAGGTAACAGTGCCTGAGGAGCTGGGCGGACTCCACCACCTAAACAACCACCAAGAAGCCCCTCTCATTAACCTGGGAGACCGTGGCTGCCAATGACCTGGGGAAGGCTCCCCAATGATCCAGGAGATCTTGTCCCCCAAAGACCAGGAGAGACCTCTTTAATGACCGGGGATGATCCAGTCCCCCAAAGCCGAAAAGACCACTCCCAATAACCCAGGAAGATTCTGTCCCCCAAAACCAGGGAAAATCACTTCTCCCCAGTGACCTGAAGAAATAGTGCCCCTCCCAAATGACCGGAGAAATCCGACCCCACAAAGACCCGGGGAGACCCCCTTTCCAAAATGACCTGGGGAGATCCCCCATGCCCAGAGAATTCGCCGCACCAACGGCCCGGAAAGATCTTCCCTCAAAGCCCCCCGGGCGGCAAGTCCAGTCACCCCATAAAGCGGGCGTTACCTGCGGCCCCGGCCCGGTCCCGCGGCGCTTCCGTCCTATTGTTTCTCTCTCACCAAGATGGCGGCGGCTGAGCCGAGCCCCGCCCCCCGCGCCTCTCTCCCAGTGCCCCTCTCTATTGGCCCGCACCGGGAACCGCGCTCGCGGACTGGTTGGTCCGAAAGCCGCTGTTGCTAGGGTGCCGAGATTTACTGCGGCGGCTTCCGGATAGGGCGGGGGCGGGGGCGGGGGCGGGGGGGGCAGTGGGGCGAGAAGGAGCCACCGCCCCCCCCCCCACTGTATCGTGCCCCTGGGACCCGGTAAGGGAAGCCAGGAGGTGAGATGGGTGGGTGGGTGTACTGCGGGATGCCTGAGGGCAAATGGCCCAACCAACCAACCTTCTCGATTTGCCTGGGAATAAGGGGTTTCACAGGATGCTGGACTTTTAGTGCTAACATCGAGACAGTCCTGGGCAAACTGGGAACAGGTGGTCACCCTAGCAGCTGTAAGAATGCATGTGGATGGGCGGGAAGATAGAAGAGTGGCTGTAGACGGGTAGACAAAGGAGTGGTCATACAGACGAGTGAACAGATGACTGAAGGAAATGGATGGGCAGAGTTACTATAGATGAGTGGACGGAGGAGTGGCTGTAGACTCAGTGAATGGGTGGATGGCCCAGTGTTCCACGGGGTCCCACCAAGCTCCAAACCACGTGGCTTGAATGAAGCCCATTTGACATGGGCTCTGTGCTTGCCAGAAGGGCTACCACCTGAGTAAATGTCATTGTGACTGGGAGAGGCAAAGGAGGAGTGCCAAGTTGAGTGGGTGGAACCTCCTACCTGATCTCCACTTTCTCTGCAAAGGAGGCCAAGGTTGTAGCCCTGAGTGTTAGGGGTTTCCAGAGGTGTGGATTCACTCATGCACTCATTCAACAAATATTTATTGAATACTTACACTCTGTGCTGGAAATACAGCAGTGAACAAAAACAGTAAACAAAAATCCCTGCCCATATGGGGATTATGGGGGGGGGGATTCTTCCTAGGACAGCTGATCTCTCCTCTTTCTGAAAGCACCTTCCCGGTTTCCTGAGATCTCACTGTTTCCTTCTCTTTGCCTTTTTCCTTTCTGTCTACATTCATCTCATCCAGACTCATGGCTTCAAATGCCACCTATAGGTCAGTCACTTCCAGAGGTGTTTTGTCCCACCCAGACCCTTCTAGAGTGCCAGGCTCAATGTCCAGCCATCCTAGGCATTTCTACGCCAGTGTCCAGTTGGTGTCTCCAACTGAACCTGTGCCATCTCAGCTCTGGCTCATCCCCCAAACCTGTTCCACCCCACCACATCCCACCCCAGTTTGGATGATAGCAGTTTGGTCCTTCGTGTTGCTCAGACCAAACACTTCAAAGTACCCCTTGACTTCTTTCTGTTACACCAGGATGTCCTATCATTGGTGTCATCTACCCAGAATCAAATCACTTCTTGCCATGTCCACAGCTTCCACCCAGGCCAAGCCACCAGCATCTCTCCCCAGGGCTCCTGCTGCTGCCCTTGCACTTTCCATCTGTTCTTCACTGCCCTTGCACTTTCCATCTGTTCTTCACATGTTAGCCTTTGAATACATAAGTTAGATACTATCATTCCCTACTCAGAACCCTGTAGTGGCCCTTCCCCAAGGAAAAGCAAGAGCTGGCATCACCCTGTTATTTCCCATCACCTCTCTGCATCTCATTTGCTTGCGGTTCACTTCACTCCAGTCCCATTGCTAGGCATCCTGGAAGTTTCATGTCAAAATGGTCTATGGCCGTACCACAAATAGTTGATCCATTCCACCTATGATGGTCATCTAGGTTGATTACAGATTTTGGCTACCATGAATATAGCTGTCATGGATGTACTTTTACATGTCTTTCTGTGGACACAGCAGCTCATTTCTGTTGGTTATAGCCCAGCTGTGGAATTACTGACCCATGCTCTTTGGACTCTCCTGCCACCACCCTTAGCATGTTAGCTTTATTCTCATGCTTATGACCTAGCATTGCAAGATGGCTGCAGCCTCTCCAGACATCACATCAGTATTCAAAGCAAGAGAAAGTGAAAGATCAACACCAGCCACATTTATCCTTTCTTATGTATCAGGTAAGCAAAAGCCTCTTGCAGAAGCCTCAGCAGACTTTCACTTATCTCACTGACAAAAACTGGATCACCTGTGGCTGCCCCTAGGTACAAGGAGGCTGAGAAATTAGAGAATGGGCACTTACCACACTGGACAAAATCGGTGTTTGTTAGCAAAGAAGACTATTAGGAGGCAACCAACAGAACTTCGCAACATGAAAAGATGTCCAAACTCATCAGAAGGCAAGGAAAACAAATGAAGTCCTGGGCTTCCTCACAACATTGTGGCTGGGCTCCAAGGATGACTGTCCCAAGAGAGAGAAACCAGGTGGCAGATGTATCACCTTTTCAAACCTAGATTTAGAAATCACACAGTGTCATTTCTGCCACATTCTATTCTTTAGAAGTGAGTTACAAAGGCTAGCCCATACCCAAAGAGAGAGGAATTAGATTCCACCTTTCCTGGGAAGAGTATCAAAGAAATTGTGTTACGTTTATGCCACCATTAAAAAGAATGACCTGGAGGGCCTGCCTTGAAGTTGGGATGAGTGAGAAAAGCAAGATGCACAAAAGTATGTACAAAATGATCTAAAGTCACACCACTCTGTGTGAATCTGTATAAGGGGTTTTATGATTAATATAAGCAAGGAGAAAAATAGCAAATATATTGCTTTAAGCATGGGTTATAGAGGAGAGATGCAAAGGTAAACAAAAGAGGAAAAGATAAAAAGACTGCACTTAAAACCAGCAATTATGATGGCTTCTCCCTTGTGTATTTATTTTAATTACAGGTGTATATTAAATGTATGAAGAGTTTTTAGAGAGGCATGCTTAGGTGTTAAAACAATCAAGAAAATCAAGGAAGTGATGACCTCATTGCTTTAAAACCCAGGATAACACAGGGTGGGTGACTGGTGGGCTACAAGGAGGTTAATGGAGCTCTGGCAACGTTCTTCATCAGGGTAGGTTTTTCTGGAATATTTGGCCTATGATAAACAGTTGAATTGAATGTCTTTGTTTTGTGAGCTCTTTTTGTATTTATGTTATATTTCACACTTTAAGAATAATTAAATAAAAACAACCAAACAAAAAACACATGCTGCATTTGCAGAAGGTTCCAGTGGTTGGAGTAAAGGGATGGAGAGAGGGACCCAGCCCAGACCATTTGGACTTTGCAGGCCTGGGATGAACTTAAAATAGGAAGCTGCCTGAGGATTTTAGACAGGGGCTGACTTGGTAAGATCTGCCACCTGCCTGGGCATTCTCACTCAATTCTCTGGCTGTAGATGGGAGGGGAGAGGATTAAGACTGGAGAAAGGGGAGAGCAGCAGATGGACTTCAAAGAAAAGCTAATAGGACCTGCTGGTGGACAGGATAGGGTTGGGGAGTGTACCAGTTTTTATATATTAGGTCCCCCAGAAAAAGCCATGTTCTGTGATGCAGTGTTGTGGGGGCAGACATATTAGTATTTAGTTAGAACCTTTGATTGTTTCCATGGAGATGTGACTCAATCAACTGTGAGTGAAACATTTGATTGGATTTCTATGGAGATGTTACCCCACCCACTCAGAGTGAGTGTTAATTGGATCACTGGAGTATAAAGGAATTCACAGAAAGAAGGACCTCAGAGTAACTAAGAGTGACATTTTGGAGCAGCTGCAGCTGAAATAGACATTTTGAAGACAGCCATTGAAAGCTGACATTTTGGAGAATGCCATTTTGGAAGTGCAACCTGGGAGCAAGCGGATGCCAGTCGTGTGCTTTCCCAGCTAACAGAGGTTTTCCTGATGACAATGGCCTCTCTCCAGTGAAGGTAATCTATTGTTGATGCCTTACCTTGGATACTTTATGGCCTTAAGACTGTAACTTTGTAACCAAATAAACCCCCTTTATAAAAGCCCATCCATATCTGGTATTTCGCATGATGGCAGCATTAGGAAACTGGAATGGGGGTGGGGTGGGGGAGCTGGAGATGCTCCTAGAACTGGAGCATAGTTGGGAGGGTACTGATGGAAAACAAGAGTGCTTGGCACAGCTTCTGGACAGCCTAGTGGAGATGTCAGCTCAGGGGACAGTGTTCCATCCAGCTGGAGATAAAAATCCCAAGTGAGCAGCATGGAGATGGCACCCCAAACCACACTGTTCTGGGAAAAATTCCCCAGGGAGGGAGAATATTTAGCTGTAGCCTCAGCAACAGGAGGTGAGAATGACCACTATAGGGAAGAAAAACAGGAGAGCTAGATGTCTCCTGAGAAGAAAGGCATTGAAGGAGAAGGGAGTCAACCATGGTGAATTCTGCAACTGGAGAGAGCCAGCACTGGCATGGGTTCTTTCCATGGAAGTCACTAGGGACTGGAGGGCCAGATTGCACTAGAACAGGAGGTGAGGAAGGGACATAGCAACCACAGACAAGTCTCACAGCTTTTGCCATGAAGGAAGCAGAACAATGATTGGGCAGGGGCTGGAGGAGGACATGAGGTCATTGAAGCAGCCTGGGGTTTCTGACCCGTCACTTATGTTTTCTACTTTAACCTGCAAGCTGAAGACTTTGCTGAGGAGGGTGTGGGTGCTGGACAGGGCCCTATCCCACACAGGACCAAGGACAGGACCAAGGATTAGCTGAGGAGGGGGCTGAGGGCCAGGTGGGAAGCACTGCCAGGAGCATGGAGTAAAGAAGGCTGATGTATAAGTGCTGAAGGGAGACCTCACCTCCAGGATTCCTGTAGCCAGACCCCTGGCAGGGATGGATTGCTGATACCTTAGCCCAAGAAGTTGTCCAAAGGCGAAAAGAGGGAGTCCAACGATAGATGGTCAAGGGTGCGCTTGGGCGGTAGAGATCCTAGATGGAGAGCCCAGGGATGTGGGGATAGGGGGTGGCTGTGGCTCCCTGGCTCCTTAATCTGTCCCCCGCCACACACACACACACAGGATTCTGGCCCAGGTCTGAGAGCAGCAGCAGCGCTCCTTTCCACGAGGGCCTGGTCTTGGGGTGGAGAGTTGTTGTTCTGGGATCAGACTTCCGTCCAAATCCCCTTCCCATCCTGTTCCTTAACCTCAGCTGGCTGGCTGCCTGGGCGCTCTTGCTTAACCCCCCTACCCCACTCCAGCCTGGAGTGCACCCAGGGCCCCAGAGGCCTGAGGATTGTTGTTGCAGCACTGAATTAAGGACGAGCTGTTCCTAAACTGACGAGGGCGGGGCTTGGACCGCGTCCCAGCAGGACACCGCCCGCACCCACGGCCCCAGGAACGTGCGCCACTTAGGGAGGGCCTGGCTGCGAATCATTCATAGGATTTTCTTCTAGCACAAAAGGCAGGAAAATTACCAAGAAAACAATTCCACAGGGACAGGGCGAAGGCGGCTCCCAGCACGTCCTGGACACGCACACCCTGTCCCCTGCATGTCCGGGTGGCGCAGAGCCCGGAGGGACCGGTGGAGAAATTCCTGTTGTGCTGAAGCCCACTCAGTCTCAGTGGGCCCCAGCCGGATTTTCTAAACTATATTTTCTTTCATTTTTATTGTAGTAACATACATACAACTCAACATTTCCCGTTAACCACTTTCAGGTGCGCAATTCAGTGGTATTAATCACATTCACAATCTTGTGCTACCATCACCAATATACATTACGCCAACTTTTTGGTCACCTCAAAGAGAAACTTTGCAACAATTAAGCAATACCCCATCCCCCACCTATAATCCGTCTCTATGCAATTTGCTTCTAGATATTTCAAAGCAGTGAGATCACACAACAACTTTTTCTGTCTTATTTCACTCAACAGGTTGTCTTCACAGTTCATGCATGTAGCATGTAGCAGAACTTCATTCCTTTTTATGGCTTAATAATATTCCATTGTGTGAATACATATTTTGTTTATCCATTCTTCTGTTGACGGACACAGGTTATTTCCACCTTTTGGCTAGTGTGAATAGTGCTGCTATAAACACTGGTGTACAAATATGTGTCAAAAACCTGCTTTCAATTATTTTGATATATACCTAGAAGTGGAAATCCTGGGTAATATGGTAATTCTGTTTATAACTTTCTGAGGAACCAGAAAACTGCTTTCCACAGTGGCTGCACTATTTTACATTTCCACCAGCAATGTATAAGAGTACGTATTTCTCCACATCCTGAACAACATTTATTATTTTCTGTTTTCTTAATAAGTGCCATCCTAGTGGGCATGAAGTGGTATCTCATGTGGTTGATTTGCATTTTCCCAATGACCAGTGATGTTGAGCATCTGTTCATGTGCTTATTGGCCATTTGTATATCTTTGGAGAAATGCCTACTCAAATATTTGCCAACTTTTTAATTGGGTTGTATTTTTGTTGTTGAGTTGTAGGATTTCTTTATATATTCTGGTATTAAACTCTTATCAGCTATATGTCTAGCAGTTATTTCTCCCTTTCTATAGGTTGTCTTTTCATTTTGATGGTGTTCTTTATTATTATTAGTTTTTGCTTTACATGTATTCTTATTTATTTTTACATTAGAGAAGTTGTGGGTTTCCAGAAAAATCATGCATAAAATACAGGGTTTCCCTACTTATTTTTTTAAGGCGTTGCATTCAATTATAGGTGTTGAACATGCAAAAAATAGGTAAATAAGTAAAATCGTAAGGACCCAAGGAATAGATCTATTGATGCATCATTTTGCGAGGCAGTTTCACAATATAGATGTTCATGAGACACATTAATTTTATGCTTGGGAATTTATCCTAAAGAAAAACTCAGAAGTTGATAAAAATCTATAGGAATAAAAGCATTCACTAAAGCATTATTTATCATTGTGAAAAACTGGAAAGAGTATCCAACAATAGAATAATAATTATGTAAATTATGCTATATTGACTTGAAGGAATATATTGTAGCCATAAAAATGAAAAATATGAAGACTGTAGCAAAATAGAAAGATATATTAAGCTTACAGAATAAGTCTTGTCCCCTAAACTAAACAGTAGGTGTTTTAGTTTCCTTATTGCTAAAGCAGTGGGTTGGATTAAACAATGGGAATTTATTGGCTCATGGTTTTGAGATCAGGAAAAGTCCAAATTAAGGCCTCATCAAGGCAAAGCTTTCTCCGCAAAGACTATTGTGTTCTGGGACTGGCTGAGGTGATCCTTGGTCCTTGGCTCCCCTATCACATGGCAATACACATGGTGGCCTCTCCTGGTCTCTTCCTTCATTTCCAGGTTTTGTTGGCTTTCAGCTTCTGGCTGCTCCCTCTGTGGCTTTTTCTCTCTCTGTGATCTTCCCCATAAGGCCTTCAGTAATAGGATTAAGACCCATCCTGTGCTACACCTTATCTGAAGTAACCTTATCAAAAGGTCCTGTTTACAGGGGTTCACACACATAGGGATGGATTAAGTTTAAGAACATGCTTTTCTGGAGGTACATAAAACTTCAAACCACTACAGTAGTTATCTTGAGCAGAGAGGCCTCCACCACCTCACACAGTGTCTGGTGTACAGTAGGCACCCAGCAACATTTGTTTGCTGCCAGTGACCACTTATTCATGGTTCATCATTATAACCACAGTTGCTTATCTGTGTGCTCATCCTTTATCCCCCACCCTTGTTATTTCATTTGTTGTTCATTGATATATATTGAGTACTTACTATGTGTGAGGCACTTTGCTAGGAATATAGACAGACACAGTCCCTACCCTTAAGGAATTTATATCCTAGTAGGAAGCACAGATATTATATAAGTAGTTATTTGGAAAAAAATGTCTATTTACCATTTTTGATGGTGTTCTTTAATATACAAAAGCTTTTTTTTAAATTTTGATGAAGTCATTTTATTGTTTGTTTGTTTGCTTGTTTGGCTCATGCTTTTGGTGTCCTATCTAAGAAATCACTGCTAAATCCAAGGTTATGAAGTTTCCTCCCTATGTTTTCTTCTAGAAACTATGGTTTTGGCTCTTATGTTTAGGTCCTTAATCCATTTAAGTTACCTTTTGTGAGGTAGGGGTTGCAATTCATTCTTCTGCAATTAGATATCCAGTTTTCCCAATACCATTTATTGCAGAAATTTTTCTTTCCCCAATTAATGTACTTGGCATCTTTGTCAAAATTCAGTTGGCCATAGATGTATGGGTTTATTTCTGAATTTTCAATTCTATTCCATTGGCCTATTCTTATGTCTATTTTTATGTCAGTAACACATTGTTTTGATTACTGTGGCTTCGTAGTAAGTTTTGAAATCAAGAAGTGTGAGTCCTCCAGCTTTGTTCTTCCTTTGCAATATTAATTTGGCTCTTCAGGGACCTTGAGGTTTCATATGAATTTGAAGATCAGCTTTTTCATTTCTGCAAAAAAGACTGTTGGGATTTTGATAGGCATTGTGTTGAATTTGTAGATCACTTTGGGTAGTAGTAACGTCTTAATAATATTGTCTTCCTATCCATGAGCATGGATGTCTTGCCGTTTAGGTTTTCAATTTTTTTCAGCAGTGCTTTTTAGTACAAAGCCTTCACCTCTTTGGTTAAATTTATTCCTGGGTATTTTATTACTTTAGAAGCTTTTTTTTTACATTTTTATTGTGAAATATAACATATATACAGAAAAGTGATAAACATTCAAAGTTCTATTTAACAAGTAGAGAGCGAATTCCAAAGACTGTTAAAGGTTACCATTCCACAATTTCAATTATTTCCTTATTGTGAAGTATAACATATCTACAGAAATGTGGTAACTTCCAAAGTATGATTTAACAAGTAGCTATAGAGCAAATTTCTACACATTATATATTACAGTTTCACCATGTCAGTTATTTCCTTCTAGCTATTCTAGTACCCTAGAAACTAAAATATATATATATATTTATATAAAGATTCAGTATTCATAATCCTTTGTTAAATCCTATCTTGTTGGTTGCTATCCATCTGTCTCATTTGATCACTTTCTCCACCTTCCGATATCTGGGCACAGACCACCCTAACTTGTTAATAGTGAAAAGGGGTGTTGACATTATAGGGAAGGGGAATGCATCTGGTTCATGCTCTGGAGAGGCTGTTTGGCCTCTGGGTTTTGGGATTTATCTGGCATAGGAAGACTCTGGGGGATTTAAATTTCTGAAAAGTAATCTGTGAGTGAAACTCTTATACTCTCAGATAGGGACCTGGGTATTCTTTAGTATTTTCAGGACTACTGTTGATTAGGGCTTGGCATACTGTGAGCATTTGGAATATCTAGCTGGAACTTGCATAAGAGTAACCTGCAGGATAGCCTCTCAATTCCTTTTAGAAGCTCTTATAAATGGAATCGTTTTTTTTAAATTTCCATTTCAGAATATACCTTACTGGTATATAGAAATAACTTATTTTTGTGTTAATTTTGTAACCTGCAACTGTGCTGAGTTCATTTATTAATTCTAGTAGTTTTTTGTAGACACTTTGGGATTTTCTTTACAAAGGGTCATGCCATTTGGAAATATAGTGTTTTTTTATTTTTTTGATAAAGGATATAAAGTTTTACTTCTTCCTTTCCAATATGGATACCTTGTATTTCTTTTTCTTGCCTAATTGCTCTGGCAAGAACCGACACTTTTATGTGCCCTTGCCTGCACATTGTGAGCCTGGCTCTTGAATCAGTTCCTAGGTACGAGTCTAGCCCTCTCAGCCTACCAAGTGTGAGGCTAGCTCCTAGTTATCAGATGAGGAAATAGCCCTCCCAGATTATAAGGCTGGCTTTACACAATATCAGATATGAGACAGCTTTCCCAGTTTTCAGTTACGAGATAAGCTCTCCATTAGGAGCTGGGGGCTGTTTTTACAATGAGATGGAGATTCATGGCTTGACGTGAGCATAAGGGCAGAGATTAGTGGTGGGACCATAGGGTTTCTTTAACCAGACCCCCTGATGTAGTTGGTCAGGTGAGGGGCCAGGGCTGGGATTCCACTGGGCCAATGGCAGGTCTGTGGACAATGGAAGTGGCAGAGGCATGGGTGCCCTCCCACAAGCCTGCCTTCTTTACAGAGGGGAAAGTGGTGGCCCAAGATTAAGGCTCAGATAGATCCTCAATTAGCTAAGCTGGGGCAGTAGGGATATTGTGGGGTGCCCTGAGCTTGGGGTCTCTGGGTCACATCCTCCCCCTACCAGCCACACCTGAGCCACAACTCCCTTGTCAGAAAACTGCCCATAGCTGGAGTCCAGGTAGAGACAGGTTGCCTGTGTGCAACCTGACTGTTAACACTCCATATGCGCTGCCTACACAGTCCTGGAACAGGAAGCCAGGAGCCCAAGGCAGTGTGAGAACTACGGCCCCTGCTGGCTGAAGTGGCAAACTTCAGCACAACTAATCACATGCTGTCCCCACGTGCCCAAGCCTGCCTGGCAACATACCCTGCACTAGAGGCCTCTTCCTTGTGGGAAGCGTTTTGGCATCTGCTTGGCCACTTTGTAACCAAGAGCCGTTTTACAAGCTGAGCTGAGCTGAATTCCTGCTCCCTTGCCTTCTTTCCTAAGTTTCAACTCCTCTAATCTTAGTTTCGCCCTCCAGTAAACTAGCCCCACCTGTAAATCAGCTGTTGCTGGGACTTTCCAAAATTCCTCTTCTAAGTTTCCTCTTTCTAGCCTATAGCTGAGACGTTCTTTATCTCCTAAAGTCTATAGCTAGTCGCAGTTTTTCACGTGCTTCTGTATTCCCTCCCCCTCTGTATAAAACCTGGAATTTCCCTCAATAAAAGAGAGGCTTGATCAGAACCTTTTTTGTCTCCATTCCTTTGCGTCTCTTGCCCCCCCCCATTCTCACTCCCCCTTTCAGGTCCAGGT
>PVKY010009276.1:0-13426 GCA_004027775.1 Bradypus variegatus
CACACACACACACGCACACTCCTTTATCTTCAAGCAATTCAGATAGAGCTCTTTAAGAATTTTGTGTTAATTTGCTATTACCATCCCCAGGTCTGAAAACACACATTGAACACGCAGACAGACACAAATAGAAAGTTAGCCACACAAAAATTAGAAACACAGAAAAATGCTTTCGGGGGACAACTAAAGGATTGGATGTGCATCTCGCCCATTTCTGCTGCCTTACAGAACAGCTTAACCGTAATACAGTGTCCTCTTCTACAGAACCATCCTCAGGCCACTTCTTTCCTGATTCTAAATCATGCTGAGGCCAGACTGTGTTACAGAAATAAACAACTTTTTATTGTTTTTTTCATAGACTTGTAGCTAAAATCTTTCCAATTTTTCAAAATATAGCATAAAGGGCTACATTCAGGAATGCTATTAGAATTAGAATTTCCCATTTTAAAGAATTTCTAAAATCAGTAACCAGTTAGGAATACTTGAACAATGTAAACACAGTGACACACCAACAAATTTAAACACACTTAACACTTACTATATATTTAAGTAATACACCAATTAATAACTAGACTGAAAACACCGATTAACAATTAAACAGGCATTAAACACTATCTCTAAGTAATACACCAATTTATCAGTTAAGCAGGCATCAGACACTTGCTTAATTTTGTTAAATACCAAATTAATTGCTGGATTACTTAATTTTTAGGAGTATACTTAACAGACAAACTCAGGTCAGGGCCTTGAACCCCATACAGAGTGGCACCCCAGTAACAGAACAGTGTGGAGTCAGAGTGAAGGAGGTTCATTCCAGAAGTGGGACCTGGGGCCCCCGGCCCTGGCGCAGGGGACTCAGATGCCCATATTGGCTTCCCGATCCCCGTTTACCCTCGTGGCCCCCTCGTCCAGTCCGATGTACAGACTCGGAGCTGGAAACGGTTTCCCTCTTTGAAACTTTTCAAGGGGCCAAGGGCCTGGGTGCAGCAGAGCAGAGAAGCCCGGGCGCCTCGGGACTGAAGAGGCTGCGGCTCAAGAAGCTCAGTTACTGCGCTCATCCGTCCCACTGAAGCTCCAGAAGTCTGGGCAGTTTTGGACTCCTTCCTCTTAGGAATCTCGGTCCCATCTGGGTCACCAAATTGGTACTGATCGAAAGCGATGCGCTCAAATAACCAATTCCTTGAGACACTGGCATTTCAGAGACGAAGTGTTTATTGCTACACACGAAGCAGGAGATGAGGCTGCCTGTTGGACGAAGAATCTGCCCCCCAAACTGCAGTAACTCTGATGGTTTTATAGTGTCACAAGATGGGCGGGTTTTAGGATGATGAGTGGCTGCAGATGACGAGGTTAGAGGTGATTAGTGAACATGTGCAAATCAATTCCATGCTGGGTCACAGGAGGTCTGTAAGAATACGGTGGCCTTAACGTGATGATGGGCAGGATTGCTAGTTTTATAATTTGGTATCAGTCACCTACAGTTGAAAGTCGAAGCTTCTGTGCGTGTCAGGCAGGCTCATTTTAGTTAGATCCAGCATTGTCTGTCAAGATGGCTTTGTAATTGGCGTGGGTTAGTTCTGGGCTGACTCATGTTTCTTCATTAATAAACGCAGGGGCTATCTTTAGGGACCATAAAACTCTAAAGCCAAAAAAACAGATAAAATGGGTACAAATGAGGGTCAGTCCCAAGGTTTTTACAATCACAAGGGCACAAGGTAAAGGCCATGCAATCATTATCAGAGATCAAGGCAGCTGGGTTATGGCTCAGAGATTTCAGGTGTTTCCGTCTGGCCCCTCTAATACACCAGAAGGTAAAAGGAAATTTCTAATAACGATTCAGTATAATCAGCCCTTAAATCCTAACTGCTCAGTTACAAATGCAACGGGAAACTGACCAGCAGACTTGCCCCCGCCCCCTCAGACAGCTGAGGTCAAGTGTGCAGACTCGGTGGACAGAGGACAAGAGGCCACAGCTCTGAGGGATGGCTGCAGACCTGGGGGGCACCCAAGACTCGGGTGGGGAGCCCCCAGTGGTCCATTCCCAAGCTGCGGGGCAGGTGTGCTCCTGATGTGGTAGCCACGGGCAGCCCCACGTGAGGGCCTTGGAGAGCGCGTTCCCGAGTTTCAGAGAGAAGTCGGGGGCTGTTGGAGACTCTGCCTGCAGGGCAGCGACTACGGCCCCCACCCCCTGGCCAGTGGACACTCACCCCGGGGGCCCCCTACAGCCAAGATGGCATCAGAGTCACATCAATAGGGTGTCGGTTCAGTTTGAGGATGGGTGACGGTTGGTCCCTGTGTCAGCGTCTGGTCAAGCAAGCACTGGCCTAACCATCACTGCAAGGACATTTGTGGCTGCTTAATAAACCAGAGGCCGATTTATTAAATTATCAGTCAATTGGCCACAGCTGTGACTGATTACGTCAACGAAGGGCGTGTCTTCCACGAGAGACTGCGATGAGCTGGATTTCATCCAATCAGTTGAAAACTTTTAAGGGAGAAGACAGAATTTTCATCAGAGTTGCCAGCTCACCTGCCCTACAGAATCTGGACTTGTGCATCCCCACAGTTGCGTGAGACACTTTTATAAAATCTCGTATTTACAGATAGCTGCTGTTGGTTCTGTTTCCCTAGAGAACCCTGACTAATGCAGGAGGCTTCCATGGGCAAAGCCAGGACAATTTACATTTCCTTTGTATGTCAATAAAAATCGTTTTCCATTCCTAGAACCCCAAAGCAACTTCTGTTCCTGCTACTTGCCTGGCTTCCTTTGCTGCAGCAAAACTCTGGGGTCCTGAATAAAATGAATACAATGCTGTCGTCGCAAACTGGGCATTTGTCTTTTCCCTGTTTGGAGGGCCTGCCAGGTGCAGACGGGGCCCTCGGGGGCTGCGGCCAGGGCAGCGCCCACGACGGACCCCTTTGTGCCTGCTGAGCGATTGCCCAGACCCCCACCCCCAGGTGACCCCTTCCCACATCGGAGCCCCACAGCTGCGTCGCTCTCAGTTGCCTTTGGTTTAGGCTCCTCCGGTTTGGATCTGGTCGTCAGACCTTCCATCTGGTTTCGCTCCACTTCTCCCTCCAGCTCCCTCATTTTCTGGATCTGACGAAAGATGATTTAGCTTTGTGGAGGCCACTTTGAGAGACTTTATAGAAACAAAATCGTGCACTTAAGAAGTGCCTTAAAGGGGCGAGGACAATCTGCCCCCGCAGTAGCTTCACTGAGAGGGCCATCAGAAAGAGAAAAGGCCGGGAACAGAATATAAGGGAAGGGTCTCCACGCCAACCCAGCCCCCCCCTGCCCCCGGCTTCCTGCCCTCCCCACCCCAGCTGCCCTAGCGGGTTCCTCCTGACCCCTGAGGGGACACGAGCCAGTCCAGATCCCTTTGCAGATGAAGGGCTCCGCTGGAGAGAAGCGTAAAGCCCGGCCCGGACTGAACCAAGGGCTGTAATTAAAGAGCTCCCCAAACAAGGCAGCAGATACTCACAGAAGACCTTGGAATTCTTTGGGTGCCTGAGATCCGGGCTCCCCGGCCTGCATGAGTGTGTGCACGTGTCAGCGGAACCTTGGATGCTAAAGCAACTAATGAGTTTTGTATTTCTGGGTTTCTGTCTAGACGACTTAGAGTTGAAGATTTTTTAATTGAAGGTATAAGCTATTTGTGTCTGTCAAAATGTTTGATTATATTTTCCTGCCTCAGATAGAAATAACAAATTAACATATAAAAATCCTTAAAAGAGCTCTACTCAGATTGCTTAAAGATAAATAAATATGCTTACATAAATTAATACTCCTAATGTCCCAGTAATTAAGGAAACCAAACTTCTAATACTTCCGATGTAAAAAGAGTATTCATAGAATTAAACCCAAATGTTTTAAAAATTCAGCTGCTTATAATCTAGGTAACCCTTTGGCAAACAGTACTAGTTTAATATTGTTAGTTAAATAAAAATTACTATGTCTTCTGAATTATCAATATTAAATACAATAGAAACACACTTTTATTCTACTAGGATATGTTCTTCCTAAATATACACAGATTTATGGATCAAATAAGCTAGAATTATATCTACTAGATGTTTAAAATGATGAAAAATGTAAATTTGTATTTAATCAAATTGAGTTATTATTCTGACAAACTTTATTTGAAAAGTTACTATGTTTGTATGATTTCAGCTTGACAATATCCAAGATCATCTCGAGACCTTAAGTATGTGAAGTATGCAGGTGCATTTTTGTTAAGGAAAAAGAGGACTTTTGTCCTCAAGTAAATTGGGTGGTGCAGAATGAGGAACAGGAAAGTGGAGGACAAAACGTAAATGGATAGAGAAAGTTGTAGGAGGTTTGTGGGAATGAATTTTATTTGTCATTGTCGATGCTACTAAGATTTGACAGGCTTATTTATAAAAGTTTTTGACAACCTTTCACGTCTAACAGCACATTCTCGCAAAACTGGAATTTGGTTTCCTCTCTGTTAAGATGATGGGATTTTCTTGGCCTCTCGGTGTGTGCTCAGGGAGTGGTTCTAAAAGGCGTTCTTCACCATCTGAGTCATCTGCCTGCAGGCAAAGATTTTGTTTCCCATCAGAATAGTATCCTTGACAGTGACACTGACCTTACCATCCGTTACTATTTAAGAGAACAAGTCTTCTCACTTTTAAGAGCTAAGTTTTCATTTCCTTTTTTTCCAGTCATGTTACTTCCTTTTATTTACTTTTAAAATCTTTTATTGTCACGTTGTTTATCAATGACCTGTATCTCATTTAGCTGAGCGTTCGAACCTCCCAACAACTTTTTGACATTTTGCCTCCTCAAAGTCAAACCCTAATGGCTATCTTCTTGATTTCAGACTCTCTTTGGGTTTCCCAGAGGGCCCCTGGAAAATCATAACGGATTTGTTCCTTCACCTTATAAAAAGTGAGGTGCTACGGATAGTCACGTTCAGCTGTGGGTTGTGTGGCAGGCAGGCTGCCAAAGTAGGAGGGATTTTCTAACCTTCTGTTGGCTAAATGTGCGTGTGGGCAGGTGTAATTCCTTGCGATCTGACCGTGTGCTCACTGTCCATGAGGTGTCCGGAGACTGAGCTGTGTGATTTTAGACGACAGTAGAGGGTATTTGGTCATAATTTTAGTTATTCTTGAAAAATTCTATATGTCAGAAAAACAACCAGATTTCCTCATCAGTTACATTGTTTTACTCTGATGCTTCTCTGAAGTGCCTGTAGTCAGCCACAGGTGAGAGCTTCATCTTCAGCAAAAACAAAATAAAAATAAAAAATAAAACAAAAAAACTGCCTCTAAAGGAGAAGCAAGGTGAGTATGTAAATGCTGGCCCCGTCCATCGTACGGCCCTGGTGAACTGGTCCAGATGGGCAGGGCCCTTCGGACGTCGTACCCCGTCCTTGTTACCGTATCGTCTATTTCTGGATGGCTAGGGGCTTTTCCTTGTCACAAGGCTACTGCCCTCACAATAGTTAAGAAAAAAACGAAACCAAATAAAACTACTAGACTTTGTGCTCCCCACCTGGGGATTCCTGCTGTTCTCTCGATGACGAGGCCTCACCCGTCAGCCAAGAGCTTCCCTGTCCCCACCGTCCTCAGTCCTCGGGAAGGAAGAAGCAATCACAGATGTTTCACTCGCTCACTATTGGACTCGTCTCTGCTCGGCCCTCGGCCCTCGGATGGAGCCGTCGGAGAGCCCGGCCAGCCCCATGGAGCCAGGACGGGAAGACACGCCAGGGCTCTGACCTGATACGGGTGACGCTGCTGGCTCCTGCCAGGGACGGGGCGCCAGGCCCAGTTCCGGCGTCACGGACTTGGCTGCCCTGCCCGAGGGCCTTCCGCTGTGGACCCTACAGGCCTCCAACCCCGGGAGTCGCCGACTCAGTGAAGGCTCTCTGGCGGCCACCGCGCTCCACGCCCCGGAGGCCACGGCGTGCTAACCACAGACTGTGGCACTGACGAGAAACCAGAGATGAGCGGCCGCCCCGTGGGACCTAGAAAACCTTCAGTTTCTACACGGCAGGACCTCTTTTACTGTCACAAGCCAGGAGCACACCGCGGGGGCCAGGCCCCCTTTTTCTCCCAGCACCCAAGGTTTTTCTTCACTCGGGGCACACACTCCTGGTGGGCTGAAGGGTCAGGCAAAGGGAATTGGTTAAATGGGGCTCAGAGTTCAGGTAACTGTGAAGATGGTGCTGGCTCTGCTTCTCCTTCTGGAGTTGACTCCCAGTGAGCTCCACACGCCAGGTCCCATTGCTTCAAGGCATTACATACCCCATAAGCTCTCCAAGGGCAGTCATTCGTTTGTGGACATGTGACCACCTGTAAGTCGGGGTGTCTCCCAGAGCTTGCACTGTTCCCCCAGAGGCGCTTTACAAGCTTCCAAAAGGGAAACCTGGAAACCCAAGGGCTCTTGGGACCCCTTCCCAGACTGCAGACGCTCGTGCAGAGGAGGCTGCCGGGCTCGAGACGCGCTAGATGGAGGCTGGAGGACCCACCACCCGGGCTGGACTCACGGGCGCTGTGCTTAGTGTCGCGCCCGCTCCTTGGGGCAGGTCGCCCGAGTCGGGAGCTGCTCTCTGAGACATGGGTGCTGGGAGGGGAGGCAGCTTGGGAGCTAGAGGAGTCTGCATCCTGCCTCGGGCAGGCCGTCGGCTTAGCACTGGACTATACTCTGGCTTCCCGAGGAGGTGTGTGCACTTGTGGGGACCCAGAGCTGTGCGTCTGTAGGTGACAGCCGAGAAGGTGTTTACCAAGCACTGGTGGCAGAGAAGCCACCGTTCAGCGTCTGCAGTTCCCGAATCCGACCGCTCTGAGTCTCGTGCAGTCAGCTTCTGGGTCATGGGACCTTGGCTCAGAGATGTCCTCTGGGGCCCTTGTGATCCTCTTAGTCACGGTCACAACAGCCTCCCTCGGTGTCCGAGCTCTCTGGGTGCTGCCGGCGCAGCCGCTAACTCGGCAGATGGCACAGCTGAGGGCACAAAGCCAGTGTGAATGGGACGACAGCAACCCCAAACCTCAGCGAACCCGGGAAACGGACGGTGAAACACGAGACTGTCGGCGGGGAATGAGAGCCCAGCAACATCTCTGGTCACATCCTCGTACCCAAGGGCCTGACCCAAAGGGGAAGTCGAGACAACAGAACGGAGAAAGCCCTGGGACCCCTCAGAGCCCAGAAACCCCAGGCCCGACTGCCCCCTCGAACTCTCTCTCAAGTTTCCTCTTTATCTTTTGAAATTAGAAATCCCCACTCAAGCCCTGGTTCATGACATTTGACCCCATTCCAAATGAAGCCCACCTGCCCCGGGCTGCCCCGGAGGACGGACAAAGCCTCCTCCAATCAGTGGGAGTCGCGCTGTCTTCTTTCTGTGACAATCTGTCTCCATCCCTGGAGCTCCTAAGCCACTTCCCATCCAGCTTTCTTTGCTGCAGCTAAACCTTAAGGCCCCACAGAGACAGCCGTGGGGGGTGGTCTGCACACAGCCCCAAAGGCGCCGGGGGCTCCCCGGGGACCAGCAGGATGGAGCACAGCGGAGGCCTCGGGAGGGCGGGGGTGGGGACACTACCCCCGCCGCGGGCTCCCCTGAGAGGCCAGATGGGCCAGGGGTCCTGGGGTGGGGGCCGGGGTTGCAGGCATGACTCCCGCTGGGTGCCGTGTGGTGTGTACCCGGCGCCAGAGCCCCGCCCCCAGGGGAACCCCGGTTCCCTTCAGCACGGACGGCAGCTGGAGCCCCCTCGCCAGGCCGTGCCCCCCTCCAGGGCCCCAACCCCCCAGGGGAGGAGTCTGGGCGGTGGGTGGGGTCTCCGAGGGGGCGCTCGCCGAGTAGGAAGTGGGGGTCGGGACGGCTGGAGTTGGGGCTGGGCCGCGGATGCAGAAAGGGGGCGCCGTCCCGCAGCGGGCGGGGGCGGGGGCGCGGCCGGCTGGCGGCTGCCGCGGGGAACCCTGCGTCCGGCGGGGCGCGCGGGGCGCGGGCCAGCTTCCCCCGGAGGGCGGGCGGGTCACGTGACGGGGCGGGGTCAGGGGGCTCCCCCGAGCCCCGCCCCGCGCTCCCGAGCCCCCGCCCCGCCCCGCGCCCCGTGGGGCCCGGAGTCGCCGAGCGGCCGGCGGAGGGGACGCGCGCGCCATGCCCACCAGCTTCACCGTGGTTCCCGTGGAGGCGCACGGCGCCGCGCAGGACGCCGACCCGGCGGCCACCAGCCCCGAGGGGGGCGCAGGGCCCGAGTGCGAGCTCGCGGGTGAGCGGGGGGGCGGGCCCCTGCGGGACAAAGCCGGCGCGGGGCGGGCCGGCGGCTGGGAGGCCCGGGACGCTGCTCCCTCGTCCCCAGGGCCGCGGTGCCCCGACTACCCCGGCCTCCACCTGTCCTCTGTTCCCTCCGCCTGCAGCACCCCTCCCACCCCAGGACGTGGGGTCTCTGTCGGGGTTGCCCCGGGCCTTGCGGGCCCATCCGCCCCCGGGCCTGGGCAGAGTGCACAGGTGCCCCGGGCGCCTCAGGTGGGGCGGAGCGGGGGCCCCACCTGGCCCAGATCCCGGGACCGTGGGCCGCGCCCCAGGCCGGTCCCTGCAGGCGGCGCCGCGGCTTCCTGCTTCCTCCCCGCCGCCCGGGCAAAGGGCCCGGAGCCCGGAGCCGGCCTGACCTTGTACAAACAGACCCTCCCGGCTCCTCAGCAGGAAGCCGGCTCCGGTGGGGCCGCGGGCTGCTCCTTCCTGCCCGTCCCCTTCTGCCCCGGGGACTGCGGGACCCCAAGCCTCAGCCGCCCTCACGGGGCTCCCCATCCGGGCCCACGGGCACCCAGAGGCATGCCCAGGGGGTCCCCATTGCACCCCGCAGCACCCCAGGGACTCCCGCAGGCCCAGGAGGGACCGGGTGCTGCTCCTCGGTACGGACAGGGGTGGGCAGCCTGGGTCCATCCCCGGGAGCTGCCCTGGCAGGCTCTGGGCGCTGCACAGTAGGCACCCCAGGCTTGTCTGTGCCCGGCTCGTCCTTGCGGCACTCCCTTTGGGGGGGGGGGCGAAGGGCTGCGCCCGCTGCTTGTGCACCAAGGCCGCTCTCGCCCCCTTTGGCTGGAATCGCCGTGACCAGCTGCCAGGTGGAAGCAGGGCGTCACCCCGGCCCCTTGCCCAGGTCATGCTGCAGCCCCAGATGCCCCGAGCCCAGCTCCCTGCCCCTTGCCGTCCGTCCGACCCCACTGCAGCTCCCCGGCCATCTCAACCCATGGCCTGTTTCCCCTTGTCCGTTTTCCAGCCCCCTCTGCGGGGAGCAGAGCTCCTGGCTCCCCAGCCCGCGGACAGCCCGGCCCAGCCAGGCTGGGGGCATCTTTCCCTGGTGGGGCCCTGTGTTTCCGCCGCTGCCCACCGTCACAGCCTCGACGGCCCTGGCCCCCCCTGCAGCCCCCCAGGAGCCAGGGAGGATGTGCGGGGGCTCGCATGGTCCCCAGAGGGCACGTTCCTGCTGCTGCTTGGACTTGGCAGTGGTGCCGGCAGGCGGCCGTGTGTGACCGTGGCCGAGGCCTGCAGCCGTTGGCTGCGGGATCTGCTTGCCGTGCGACGTGGGGGCTGGGGGCCTTGCAGGCAGCTGCACTTGTTGGTCTTTGGTGGGGAAGTGCCATGGATGCTCGGGGGCTCAGACAGAGCACCCTTTCCAGAGTCAGGCCCGGTCAGGGTCGGTCTCCAAACGTGCTGGCTCACCCCGAGGGGGCACCTGGGCAGCCTCCCGGGCAAGGCATGTGGTGAGGTGATTTGGGGCACCCTAGCTGAGGTCCCTATAAAGCTCTGGGCTCCCAGAGCGATGGGCCAGGACGAGCCTGGTCTTCCAGGGCGTGTGCCAAGACTGGGGGGCAAGGACAGGAGGGGTGCTCGGCAGGCTGCCGGAACACTGCCCCACCCCACCCCTGCTTCCCCTACTTCAGGTCAGGGTCGGAGGTTTCCAGGCCATCTGAGGCCTGGGGCATGCTGTGGCTGCGGGCAGCGTGGCCCACGGTGGAGGCTGAGTGCTGACCTTGAGCGTCCCTTGGTCGTGGTACTGGCCCTGGCGGCAGGGCCTGTGGGGCACTCCCCTCCCCAGGGGGTGGACATGGATGGGCGGGGGGCAGGGGTGGCCTGGCCTCTGTCCAGCTCCTTCCCAGACCCTGCGCTTCTGCCCCAGCCTGACCCAGGGCCCTCCCGGGTGCCCCACGGTGTGTCTGCTTCACAGCAGGTGCAGGGGCCCCCAGAAAGCTTTTCGTTTTGGCGTTCGGTCGTTTGTCTCCAAGAGAAAAGGCTCACGCTAACTCTTCCCTAGGCTCCTCGCTGCGTGCAGGTGAGCGAGTGCCCTTAAGCCTCAGGTGGAGGCCGCTGGGCAGGGGCAGGGGCTGCAGCCTTTCTGCGATGACTCCTGGACACAGGTGTGGTTTCCATTGACCCAGGCTAGGGCCCTGCCTCGCTGTCCCTGTGACCGCGTCTGCGTGGGCTCCTGTCCTCCCCAGGCCGGGTGGGGGCATCTCAGGGGCTCCCAGAGCCTGTGTGAGACCCCGTGGGCAACTGTCACTCCAGCCCTTGGTTCCTGGTGACATGGCCACCAGGCTCGTGGCCCCTGCTGCCTGGAGGTGGCCCTGGTCAGCGGCCCCCACACCTCGGCCTCGGCCGGCTGCAACCCCGCTCGCTGCACCACAAGACTGTTCCTCCCACGGAACTTTCCACAGGCCTCTTTGCCTCCATCACGTGTCTCTCCTCCTTGCCTCCCTTCCTCTTTTCGGAATGCGTTTAGATTCCTTCTCCCTGAGAGAAGGTGCTGCTGCTCTGCTGCCCGGCTGCACCGCTGCCCCAGGGTGTTGTCCACGCCTCCCATTTCACAAAGGCGGCCCCTGTCCTGACCAGAGACGAGCCTGGGAGTGTCGCTTTTGTTCTGGCTGGGGTGTGTGGGGGCAGCAGATGGGTCAGGCAGGGCAGTGGGGAGTGGGGAGTGGGCAGAGGTAGTGGGGCAGTGGGCAGGGCTGTAGGAGGCAGTCAACACCTCAGCCCTAGCGTGGCCGGCTCGGCCACAGGTGCTTTCTGCCTGGATGGTGTGGCATGGGCCTGACGTCGGGGTCACCCCACTGGGACTTTGGGATTTCAGGGGCAGTGGGGTTAAAAATCGGACCAAGTGCCAAGCTGCTGAGGAGTCCCTTCCTGCTGGGTGAGGGCATGAGAGGGCAGCAGCCATTCCCAGCTTCGGGGAGGACAGCCGTGGTGGCACGGGACAAACTTGGGGCCAGGACGGTGGGCCTGACGGTGGCCGGTGTGTTGTGGGGCCCGAGGATCCACCCCGCGGTCAGCACCCTCAACTCGGGAATCGCTGGCAAGGTGGTTCGTGCTCATGGAAGTGATTTAGGGGGTTCTCATGGTGTCACATACGTGTGTTGGGGGTTATAAAACCTCCACTCGATGCCAGATCCAGCCTGGAAGGACAAAGGAGGACAGAGAGGGGGACACGCCCCAAACCGAGACGCAGCTGCACCTGTGGGGACTGCACACTGCACCCCAGCGTCTGTGCTCAGCTGAGCCCCAGGCGGGCCCAGGCACGGGGCCGCTGATTAGAAATCGAGTGGGACAGTGCCCTGCACGCGCGTGTGTGCGCGAGTGCATGTGTGTGCGCGTTTGTGAGTGTGTTGCATGTGTGTGCAAGCGTGCAAATGTTTGCATTGTGAGTGTGCCCACCCGTATTGGGGTGTGGGGAGGGGCTTGGCAGCTGCCAGCAGACTGTCGAGTTGGGGTCTCGGGGCATCTGTCCTTTCCCTCCGCCCCCAGTGGGTCCTGTGCTGTGGTGTGACTGGGGGTCCCCCCTCCCTACGAGGAAGCGGCCCCCTCGGGCTGTGCAGGAGGGGCGAGACTCAGTTCTGGGGCCCCTTCCCTGCTCAGGGGCCCCTGGCTCTGCGTGGGGAGCCAGTGGCCTCCTGGCCCAGGTCTGTGGCCACCTGTTCTGGAAATTTCCCCAGGCAGTGCCTCCTGTTCTGTTGGAAGCGGTGCCGATTTGAGCACCTGAGCTGTGAGCCTGGACGTGGGCTGGGTGGTGGCTGCACCCAGGAGCTCAGGCGAGGCGGTGCCACCAGGGTCATGAGGGACGCGCCCTCCCAGGGCCTGGCACCGACAGCAGTGCCCAGGAGCGTCGGGCAGGCCCCGGGGCATGGGTTGTAGCAGCTGCTGCCTGCTCTACAGAGAGTAGCAGGGCGTCCGCCGTGGCCCACTGCATCTCAGGCCCTGGCAGGATTGGACCCTGGGGACAGAATCCCGGTGGAGAGACTGCAGCGCCAAGGCCTGGCACAGGGGCGTTCCTGGTGGGGTTGGGGAGTGGCAAAGAGGTCAGGGGGCAGCTCGAGGGTGTGGCAGCCTGCAGAGTGTGGTCAGGGCCACTGGACCGAGAGCATGGGGGGGCTTCTAGGGAGGAGGGGCTGGGGGCGCCCCAGGCTGGAAAGGGACTCTTGGCCTCGGCTGTGAACCCTGACCCTGTCTTGGGGAGACCTCGTGCCTGGCACCCCTGCCCGTGTGGCCGTTGGCTGCTGAGCCTGTCCGAGTGGTGCCCTCTGCTCGCGAGGGCCAGGGTTCCTTCATGCAGGTGGGCTGCCCCCCGTGTTGCTGCAGTGGAGCCCACACCCACCTCCGGGGACCACAGCTGCGGGGGGTGGGTGCAGCAGGTGGGCGAGGTGCAGGTCACGGCCTGGGGCGGGTGGGGCGGCCGTGCGAGGGCCGGGTTGGTCTCTAGCACAGCGAGGGCCTCTGTGGTGGGTGGGCCCCTGCTGGACCCCTGCGCCACAAGGGCGCGGCTCATCGTTGGTGTTTGGGACGGGGGGTGACGTGCCAGTCGGGCTGTGGGTGCAGCTTCTGATGCAGGAGCCCAGTGTCCATGAGGACAGCCGTGTGGCCAGTGGCTGGCACGTGGACACTGAGCACGTGGCGACATCCACGCATGTGTCCACACACCTGCACACACCTGTCCTCCCACCTCGCTAGCACACCTGTACATGCTCACCTGTCCTCCCAACTTGCTCACACACCTGCGCACACTCACCTGTCCTCCCACCTCACTCGCACACCTGTGCTCACTCACCTGTCCGCCCACCTCGCTCACACAGCTGCACGTACTCAGCTATCCTCTCACCTCACTCGCACACCTGTGCTCACTCACCTGTCCGCCCACCTCGCTCACCTGCGCTCACTCACCTTTCCTCCCACCTTGCTCGCACACCTGCATACACTCACCTGTCCTCCCACCTCACACACCTGCACACACTCACCTGTCCTTGCACCTCGCTCGCACACCTGTGCTCACACACCTGTCCTCCCATCTCAGCCACACCCCTGCACACACTCATGTGCCCTCCCACCTCGCTCGCACACCTGCCCTCACTCACCTGCCCTTCCACCTCACTCGCACACCTGCACACACTCACGTGTCCTGCCACCTTACACACCTG